>CATIWJ010112450.1:0-23368 GCA_949640765.1 Croton laevigatus
TTTAGTAATTATTCACAAAACCCCCCTTTTAGCTTTTTGCTTTCCTATCTAACGAATACTGTTGCTATTAATCTATACAAAATTCCCTGTGGGATCGACTCTTGCTTACCCTTGCTATATTCCTATAGTTGGTAGCTTGAAATTAATTTGGGTGCAGACGACAGCACATGCCACTATGTGCAGTCTCGTCACCCATGGATCCAAGAAAGAAGTTTAGAATATTCAAGGAATCAGCTTCTCCTAGCTGAATTCTTCGATCATTTGCAAAAATTTGCTACAAAAAAACTAGTCAATGACGAAGGACAAGTTGACGCTCCTTGCATCGGAAGGTAATCATTACTTAATTATCTAATCATTAATTAAGTAATTAGTTTCAAAGACTTAATTTTTGTTTTCTGATAATTAGTTTCATTATTATTAACAGAGAATTTCTTGAAATCAACAAGGATAATGATAATCACAAATCAAAAGCAGAATTAAATGAATTTCTAGATAATATGAAATCTGGGGATTTGGAACTTGATGCAAAATTTGCGAAAGATGAATTGATGAAGTATTTCGATGAGGACAGCAGTAAACTAATTACTGAGAATGAATTTCTAAGTTGGTGTGAACATTTTATCAGTGAAGCCCAGAAAATTGTTGCTGAGAAGGATGCCAGTTCAAGAAAATATTTACCATCATTTCCTAAAGTAAGCAACTTTTTATTCAATTTTGATTTTCTCTTGAAAATTTTATTAAAAATATGTGATTAATCCTGTTTTAATTGATAACGAAGATGGTACAACTATGGATTGAGAAGAAAAAGGGTAAATTAGCTGAGTTCGAAACGCAATTATCAAACGTATTGAACACTGCTCAGAATCAACTTGCTAGTCTTCTTATTGATGGAAAACCCGATGAAACTAAAATAAGAAGGTATATATATATTGTTCTTGAACCTCTGTTTTTTAAATATTATGCTTTAATCTAATAATTAATTCAGGTGTTGTTTTGCTTGTGCAGTCTGTTTGATGAGTTTGACAAAGATGAAGATAAAAAAAAGACAGTTGGTGAACTAGGAGGACTTAGTATGAACAAATTTAAGCGTCTGAAGTTAGAACAGGATGATTTAGTAAGGACAATAACGAAAGCTTTTGATAAAAATAATGATAATGAGCTTCATGAAGATGAGTTTTCAGATGAAATGAAAAGAAGGCTTTCATTGGACCTAGATAAATGCATAGAGGTAATTATCAAGCTTAATCATTATAATTAACAACTTAATTTCTTGTTTTTTAAAAATGTTAATTACAAATAAATGTTGCAGGAAGAGAAAGGCAATATCAAGAAAAAATCAGACCGCAGACTAATGAAAGCTTTAATTCGAGTAGTAATTGGAGTTGCAATAGTGTCTTCTCTTGGATTGCCTCTAGTTAATAACACACAACTCTTATCAGACTGTATAGGCATACCGCCTTTTTTCGTATCATTTGTTGTCCTTCCTTTTGCTCAAAATTTCAGAACTGTAATGGCTACAATTTTCCCAGCAAGTCAGAAAAGGGAAGGAGCAGCTGCCATTATGTTTTCCGAGGTATTTGCTTCCCTCATATAGTACATTGTGCAATGAAAATTTTATTTGGTACGCCATATGATCATGCTGCATAATCGCAAGTTACTTAATTCTAATTTAATATTGCAGATTTATGGAGAAGTTTTTATGAACAACATTCTAGGGCTTTTGACACTTCTGGGATTGATATGGGCACGAGGATTTGAATGGGTATATTCAGCAGAAGTTTTGGTAATAGTGGTGATAAGTGGTATAATAGGCCTGGTTGCCTTTAAACGCAACAAATATCCACTTTGGATGTGTATTTTAGCATTTGCTTTGTACCCATTTTCTCTGTTGTTCTTTTACATAATTCGTTACCTCGTAGGATGGAAATAGGATCACTTCAAATATGCGTGTCTGTAATCCCTATTATGTACTTCTAATGTTTTTTAGCCTTACATGTTTTATGTACTATTCGCTATGTACTACTACCTTAAGGCATCTCTATCCAATACTATCGGAGATTGGATGTAATGTGTTATCCTTAAAAATGCATTTCCAATCTATTATCTATAATTTATGTGTATTTTCATCTTTTATATTTTATTTGGACCCACCTTTTTTTTTTATGAAGTCAATGTTATTTAGAAAAAAAAAAAAAGGCAGTTTACATGACTCTCTAAAAAAAAAAAAGGGTAGTAAATAATATCAAAAGATATATATAATTTACACTCGCATTCAAGATGCTTTTAGTCTTGTAATGAGTATCCCGTTTAATTTTATTTTACCCATGAGAAGTGTCATTGTGTAAGAAAAGTAAAAGTTTCGGTTTTATCCTTTTTAATTTTAAATCATAATTATCTACTGAGGGTTGAAGATCCTAAAAACCTTAGCTATCTTCCTTTTCTCTTGTTTAAAGTTTTTTCTAAAATTTTTTGTTCGAACCACTACCAATCATTTCATGCTTTACTTTTCTTCTAATTTTTTTTCAATAAGTTCTAATCCTAAATAAAACATAGATTGGTATTTTTATTAGTTTTCGTCTCTCCTACAATGGATATTTTTATTTCCTTTTTTTTATGGAGTTTTTGAATGTTTGGATGTTAATGCATTTTTATTCATTGTTCTCATTTCAATATCATATTAAATCTCAATCATTATCTCACGTGTAATTTTTCAATATATTTATATTTATACATGAAGCTAATACAGTAAATTAGGTACCGCACAAATTGTCCCCTAGAGCCATTCGGTAGATAACTGCCCACAAGTTGTAATGCACTGTTTATGTCATGACACGTTATATGAAGAGTTATTATGAGTACTGTTGATGCTTGGGTAACTGTATGCATATCGAATCAAGACATTCGAGATATATCAATTTTTTTTTAAAATTATATATTCAGTTGTTTGTACTGAGATATAAAATTAATTTTAGTAATATATAATTCGTAAAATTTAACTTTATATTATATTATAAATGAGACAAAATATTTTAAACTCTTAAATTTATAGGTATATCAATTTTATAATAAAAGCCAAATTATATAAATTTCACTCCACTGAAATTCGCCTTAATCTTATGGCATACAACTAAACATGTAATTTGAAAAAAATAATAATAATAAAAAATTGAGCTTCGAGGCTCGAGACCCGCAGCACTGCCCTTGATGCTTCTCTTGGACTCGTCTTTTTATGTATGGGGATTAGAGAAGAAAAAAATCTAAGAATTTGATTTGACTCTGTTATCACTATCCAATATAATTTGGACATACTTGGTTTTAAAAAAAAAATAATAATAATTTCGACATACTAAAGTAATGGTTGGCAAAAAAAAAAAAAAAAGAAATAATTTAATGAATATGATATGCGATAAACGAGTATTAAAATAAAAACATTACTTTCAATAGGGTGACGAGTTCCTCATGAGGTGAGGTTGGTGACGTAACATCTATTCATGAATCATTGTTCCTCCATTTTTTTTTTTTTTAAAATTAAGTGTTGAAAAATGTACTACCTCAATCTTTTTGGGTTAAGATAAATATTATTGTAGTATTAGATTTTGGTCATAAATATTATTTTATATTATATTTTGGCAGATGTGTTAAAATTTACGAACTGTTTGGCCAAAAATACTAATATAGCACTGCATCGTTAATTTTTAACGAAAAATGTGTAAAATTTAATGAAACGATGCTATATTAGTATTTTTAGCCAAACAATTCGTGAGTTTTAGCACATCTGCCAAAATATGATATAAAATAGTATTTATGACCAAAACCTAATGCTAAAATAGTATTTATCCATTCTGGGTTATTTACTTTTTTTTTTAGTGCATTTTTCAATTGTTTACATATTTAATGAAGCGATGCTATATTAGTATTTTTGGCCAAACAATTCGTGAGTTTTAACATATCTACCAAAATATGATATAAAATAGTATTTATGACCAAAACTTAATGTTAAAATAGTATTTATCCCTTCTGGGTTATTTACATTTTTTTTTAGTGCATTTTTCAATTGTTTACATATCTATTTATAATAAGTTTTGTAATTATTTATTATTATTTCTTTATTGGTATTGGTGAAAAAGTAAGTAGTGTAAAAAATTATTAATTGTTTATTATTATTTATGTATTCATATTGGTAATTTCTTAGTATTTGTATTTTTATGGTATAAAGAATTGAGAAAGACGGATGCGGTATTTAAATAAATGAGATTAATTTTAGCAGATCGCAGTTTGTATGTTTTGAATCTGTATTATCAGTTTCACGTAAAATAATAATAACTATTAAATTTAACGATTCTAATTATTTTTTATAAAATTAATAATACAGTATCAAATTCTATAAAATGAAATTTCCTGTAATTAATCTCAAAACTACATAAATATAATTTAACACTTAATTAAAAAAATAAAACAAAAACTAAAAATAAAAAAAAAACATCGGATGTGCTTGTCGCAACCTAAATATTTATCCACAAATAATTGATAAAAGAAGATAAAAATAATAATGCAATGGAAAGCACTAATGCTATATAATAAAATAATCCCTAATCAGAATTCACAATCTTGGCATTCATATTTAGGGCTTTCTTTTATAACATATAAAAAGCATGAATAAAAGATTAACATTAATTTTGACTAAAATGTCTTATAAAATTTTATTTTTTAAAATTAAATATATCTTTCTAAAATTATATTAAATTAATTAATTTATAGAAAGTAGCTCAAATCAATTAGAAAAAGATAATATAAATAATATTATATTATGTTAGTTTATCTTAAAACAAACATATACAATATAATTAATATTATAGAATTTTTTTTTTAAAGTAATGAATACAATAAAATTGATTTAACATGCATGTATACTAGATATTAATATACAAAACATTTTTTAATTTTGGCCAATTTAACATAATAATAATAGGATATTATAAAAAAATTCATATGTTTTCACTACGATAATATTTTCCTCCCCATCTTTATTTTTTCGGATTAAAAACTCCATGCTTTATTTTTCTGTTAACATTTTCTTCATTCTGTCTATTTTTTCTGTTAAAATAATAGTTGAATGATCAAAATTTAATTTTACGAACCATTTTAAAAAAATTCAAGAATTAAGGGACTAGTTTTACATTTTTGTCATCTTCTTCAAAAACACCCTAAACCTACCCCCTTCTTCTCTTCCCTCTTTCATGGCCGCCGGACCACCATACCTCCTCTTCCGTAAGGCAACATTCACATTCAATTATAAAAAATTGATCAAACCTAAAAAAAACTTCAGCTGCATCAACGTAATAATGAAAAATACAAAACAATACATAACATAATAGAATGCAAAATTGAGATTTGCAATAAAATCCATCAAATCCTCGATTGCAACAAATTCTATCGACGCCAACAAATCCACCGCCACCAGCCACCACCGCTTCTCCTTCCCTTGCTCACTTCATTTATGGTTTTCGTTGAGAGAGAGCTCAATCTGGTGCTGAGGTGGACCAGATTCATGCATTTGCTCAAATGAACACACATTTCTCTTCATTCAAGCCAAAGTTCACAGTTTCAATCAGACACGAAGCAACTCAATGCCTTCATCTCAGACAAATCAAGAATCTAAAAAGGGTTCATATGGGTTTTATTGCACCAAGTCGATAGACAGTTCCAACTTCTGTGGTTCTCTTCCATGCTTACTTACAGCTTTTTCTGTTTTCAAGAGTGGCCGTTCGCCGCTGTATCATATTTGATCTAATTGTTGTGTTTGTGGGTAATGATCTCATTCAAGATGGGTAATAATTTTCAAATTCAAAATTTCAATTCCCATTTGCTTTTAAAATCTTCACCATAATTTCCAAGTCATCAAATGTAGCAATCAATTCAAAATCTTAAACAAGATATTGCCTTTGGAGGAAAAAGGTACCCTGTTTTTCTTTTAAAAAAAAAATCAAATTGATCTTGCTACAAAATTGCAAACCAGTAGGCGGCGTAGTTTTTATGCAAAAGAAGAAGAAAATAAATGAGAAAGAAACTGATATTTGAATTTGAAGACAGTGATAGAGTTTGGGTACGTGGCGGTGGAGACTATGGAAAGTATCAGACGACGACTGGTGGTTTTTTGAAAATTGAAGAAGGGGTTGAAGAAGATAAAAATTCTAAACCCTTTAATTTTTGTGTTTTTCAAAATGGCATGTAAAAATTACATTTTGATTCTTTAACCGTTATTTTAACAGAAAAGATAGACAGAAGGAGGAAAATGTCAACTGAAAAATAAATCAGGGAGCTTTTAATCCGAAAACATAAAAACGTAGAGGAAAATATTATTATAGTGAAAATATAAGAATTTTTTTTATAATATCCCATAATAATATATTAAAATAACCTTTGCCCTGTTAATATCGTAAACATCCAGAATAACAACTTACTAGATAGTGGCTACAATTCTAATATTTTATAAAACATATTAATACATAAAGCCACACTACACGTTTACAGAGAAGTATATTAAAGTAGTGGCTACAATTCTTATGTGCAATTCAAAAAGAGTTTTATCTTCCGTCCATGACCGGTAACGTTTTTTCTTTTAATCTTTTTTACGGAAAAATATTTTCTTGATTGTGTGTATGCATTTCTATACTTAAATATTGATTAAGAAGTGTTCAAGTGATCCAAAATTTAGAGATCATGGTGTTTGCTATGTGCTTTCAATCGTCATGCATATTGTTCAGTCCATTCAGGTTTTTCTTCTCTTTTACTACCTTCGTCTTTTTGAATTCTTTATATCCTAAAAATAAAAAAATCAAGAAATCACCAATATCAATATACAAATAATAATAAACAATTAGTAATTATTTACACCACTTACTTTTTTACCAATACCAATAAAGAAATAATAATAAACAATTACAAAACTTATTATAAATGGAAATGTAAACAACACAAAAAAGACACTTCAAAAAGGAAATGTAAACATCTCCAAAAGACGGAGGTAGTAATTGTTTATTAACTTTGACTTTTTCAGATGCAATTGACCGAGCTTTGATCCCAAAAAGGCCATCATATGTATACGGGCGATAAAATTATTCCAATTAAGTCTTCCGTTATGCAAGAAAATTCTAATTTTTATATATTCAATTTATAAGCTTAATAATGGTGCTGGCTTTTTTTTTTTTTTTTTTCTTAGATTGAGTTTCAAGTAAATTACACCCTTATAAAGGATCAATATTTGTGGATAAACTTTTAAAGCAGAGGTTTCTATACTCTTCTCTTTTTTTTTTTTAACATAGTTATAAACTCACGCACCTCGATGTGGATATGGGAATTCCAACTTAGTTCGTTAGGACTCGAGAGCAAAGGTTTTACCACCTCTGCTGGCCCCCAATCACGATTTCTATATTCTTCTTTATTCATATTCATTTCTATTTCTATATGTAATGAATTTTAAAACTTGAATAATTTCGACAGATTGGAATTGTAATCCTAATTCTATATGACACCATTCATGAATTTTGGAATCTGCTCTATATTAGAATTTTTCCGGTGATAGTGAGCAGTAGTTGATCGATTAAGACACCAATAATTATATATTTCCGTGATGATAAGTTTTCTGCCATAACCGTATATCGATATAAACATAATGTTAATATCTTTTGTTGTAAAGAAATTGCCAAATAAAAATATAATAATTAAATAACTTTTGGTTAACCGTAGGTAATCCTATGAAGCCTTTCTAAATAGATTCTATCAAATTCTAAATACATTTAAAGTAATTTTATTATTACATCTATCTCTTTTTTTTTTGGAGTATCTACAGTCATATAAAACATTGAATATTTATATGATTATGGCTTACATCTTATAGAAAATATAAAATCTATATTATTAAAGATAAATTTGTATTTTTATAATTATTTATAATATTTAATTAATTAAATTTAAATTATATTTTAATAAAAAATATTATTTTAATATTAATTAGTTAAATTTAAATCATATCCCACTAAAAAATAGTATATAATTAGTCATAATTTATTACTTAAATTTAAATTAGATTCTAATAAGAAATATTATTCCAATTATTAATTTATTAAATTTAAATTTATTTTATGAAAAAGATTATTTTAATTATTAATTCAATTCATATTTGAATAAATTATATTATTAAATTATAAATATAACTAATTAATTTTTTTAAAAAAATTAGAATATAATAATATAAAAAATTATTTTAATTATTAATTAATTAAATTTAAATCATATTTTAATAAAAATAATATTTTAATTATGCACTGTTCAAGCAGCAGCCTCACACCATACAGGATGGTGGAATATGGCAGCTTTGCTTGTTAGTTGTGCAACATGTGCATGGAGTTCCCTAAGCTAATAAGTGTTCACAATTCTTCATGGCAAGCCTTTGTTAATGCAGCTCAATTCCAAGTAGAAGATGTTATAGGTTGTGGCGTGTGTAGTTATATTTTTTTCCATATGGTGTCTCAGGCCATGACTATTTTTAAAATTATTCAACGATCTCAGACTAATTCGGATCAAGGCATAACAGAAACCATTAAAGTTGACGCTTCTGGCCCTTAGAGTATTGCATTCTCATGGATCAAACCTACTTATTAGTTGTGGTGTGATTATTGAAAGTATGGAAGGTGATTTCTTATTGGTTGTATAATCTCATAAAAAAGGGTGTAAAGCTCTAGCGGTGGCCGAAGCATTGCTTTGTAGTAGCTCTCCAATTTGCAAATGATAATTTTGAGCTTTCTTATAAGATTACACATAAGATATTGATTGAGATTTGATATAATATAAATATTAGGCTACCTAACTACTTAGTAAAATTGGGTTAACCATTTTAGGCCAGTGTATTTGGGCCTGATTAGTTGAAGAAACCAGTTAGGTAGATCATTTTATAGGCTTGTGCGGTCAGACTCCGGTCTAGCTACAAGCCGGTCGCAGCCCCCAGTTTGGGTCGTCACTATAATGATATCAGAGCCTGTCGGTGCATCGCCCGATGAAGTTTATGTTTGTGTGTCACAACAATGATGTTGTGTGCAAAAAAGGGGAAGTTTATAATATCCCACATCATATATTATTGAGATTTGATATGATATATAAGTTAGACCACCTAACTACTTAGTAAACTTGGGTTAACTATTTTAGGGTTGTGGATTTGGACCTAAGTAGTTGATGAAGGCAGTTAGGTGAATCATTTTACAAGTTTGTGTGGTCATACTTTGGTCTAGCGACACGCCGGTCGCGGTCTTGCTGGTCGCGGTCTTCGAATTGGGTCATGACAATCGAGTAGGGTGGTTTAAGTTGCTGTGACTCAGATGCCCAGTTTTGCATTGGTGCTGTCACTGACCTCAATAATAAGAATAGTTCAGCTTTGATTTTCTTTTAAAGAATAATAAAAATAATCAAAACACAATTTCTTTTTTACAACATTGGCTCTTTATTTTTGAAATACAACAATGGCTATTTGTAGTAAAAACAAATCTCTCTCTTACCATTTAACAAATGAAATACAAACATCAATAAAATTTATGCCGTATGTCACAAATTCAAATAAAAATAAATAAATTTCAGCAATTGTTACAAGTATAAAGTTGATTTAAAATAAATATTATAAACATTTAAAAAAAAAGACTATCACTATAGCTAATAATTTTGAGAAAGTTTAACTGTATGGTTTAAAATAAGTTTGTATCACATCCCTTCTAATTGAAAACGAAAATTATGTAAAATACAAATTGATGCATCATACATGTCTTTTAGGATCGTTTTTATGATTTTATTAAATAAATAGAATGTAAAATACATAGAATGTGAATGAATAGAATGTTTAATTCTGTTGTTTGATAAACAAATAAAATACATGGAACTATGGACTCTATTTTGTTGTCAATTTATTTGGTTTAAGAATTTAAATTTTATGAAATTTAGGACAAAATATCATTTTTAACCTTCAAATACCATCTATTATCCGCTATGATTTCCAAGTCTATTATTATTTATTATTTTTCATCCTATTTTGTTTATTAATTTTGCTTCTACCTACAACATATTAGCAAGCATAATATATTGACGGAAAATTTACAAAAAACTTTTCTGTGTTTTATTATATTTTACAATTTCCTCTCAATTTTTTTAGTGGATAAAATTATACCTGAATTTTAAATTTATTGAACAAATATACCATTCCGTCTATTTTTCTATTAAAATAATGATAGAACAATAAAAATGTAATTTTACGATGTTTGAAAAAATCAAGAAATGAAGTACTTTCGCCTTCTTCTTCGCCAGAAATAGGTCATTGCCAACAGAATGACTTCTCATCAATCCCATTAACAATAACAAAATCTCGTTACTCCTTTTTTAGCTTGCCTTCTCTTCTTTAAAATCTCAAATCCGTAAGAACAAAGCAAGTCCCAGTGCAAAGGAAATAAAAAAGAAATAAGCAATGATAGATTGAGATATACCTAGCGGCCTCAGTTTTGTTTGAATCCCAGTATGAACACGTTTTTCTTCCAAAGATTTCCAGGCCGCCTAGCATACAACAGCTTCTTTGCCTAGTTTTCAGAATTTGAAATGAGTTGCGATTATCAAATGGGTTTTGTTCAAAATCGTTTTCAAGTTCTATTTCTAGATTTAAAAGAAAACTCCTAAACTCAAAATGGGTTTTACAATGAAGAAGAAGAATCTATTGGCAAGCTTCTCTCCTTCCTCTCCTAATTTCTCTTAAAATCAAACTCTCTCTCTAATGGCAGTTTTTCTATCTTAAATTCCAAGAACTTCTTCTGGTTCTCGTTTTAGATCAGATAAGAATAAGAAGAAAAACTCTCTCTAAAATCCAACAATGATGATTTTCCCATCAAACTAAAACCCAAAACCTCTCTTGAGATATCTGATGATTTTTCCCTTTTCCACGAATGGAGCACCTAATGATTCTTTCTCCTCAACGTATTGAGCTCCCCCTTTCCTTCTCCTCAACAATCGTATCTTTGAATTTCAATTTATATTTTTTGCACTTTTGTATTGTTGGGCTTCGATGGTAGTTGTACAATTTTAGAGGCGGGTACTTAGACTGGCAATGGAGCAGATGGTTCGATCACTGCGGTTGAAGAAGGAATCATATCGGTAGGTGATGGGAGAGGGAAAAGGCAAGATGGTGCGGTGGTGATGGAAAAGGCTCGCCGCTGCCGCTTTTTGTAAAATGGTCTTCAATTGGTGACCAGAATATTACGTTAGCGGTGATCGAAATTCCAGCGAAGAAGAAGACAAAACATGTAAAACAGCCATTCATTCCTTCAACTTTTTTAAAAGGCCGTAAAATTATATTTTGGTCATTTTATCATTATTTTAACAGAAAAATAGACGAAATGGTATATTTGTCTAATATATTTAAAACTCAAGGATAATTTTTTCCATTAAAAAAAGATAGGGAAAAAATTATAGAATATAATAAAATACAAAGAGGTTTTTATAAATTTTGTTATATTAAATATGCACGTCACTTGAGTTCAATTTGCTCCCACTATTATTATTATTATTATTATTATTATTATTATATATTACAATTAGGACTTAATATATTTTTATATTGGAAAAAAAAGGGTAAGGTAAGTTTAGGGATATAATTGGAATTTAATTAATTATTTCAGTTCCACTCTTTCTTCCAAAATAATAAATTTGAACCATCATAAAATCTGTCAATTTAATAAATTTTTGTCTAATTTTTTAATAACAAACGACGATTATAATTGCATCATCATTATCAAACAACAAAACTTCCAAATTTTCCTTTAATTAATTACATATCCAATGCCAGCAATAACCAAATTTGTATACAATCTCGACCATCTAAAAACATAGTAACTAAACTCTTTTTTGGAAAAAGAAAACTAATGAAATGTCCATTTTAATTAATTACAAGACTAATTAAGAAAGTTGCCGTCTTTGCTTTGATTTGAAATGACATTTTTTCCCATTTTAGAGTTTAAGATTAAGATCAATGCCACTGTCTCTCGCTTCAACTCTATCATTGCTTGAACCTAATAAGTTTCTTTCCACCATGCCCTTTTGCTCCCTTGGAAGCAAGAAACTGTAGAAAGGTTTCTTATTCTGTGTGGATCCATCTTCAGATACTGGCACATTTTGCAAATACTCCACATTGCTTTCCTTCAAATCATAATATATAAATACAATTAGCATTACGATTAGTATACAATTAGTATTACGATTTTATTAATTTATACATTTAGAAACTTACTAGAAAAGGGAAAGAATTAAATTTGTGCCTTTCTCTTTGAGTTGAAGGAGGAGGAGTTGGTGGCTTCACTCGTCTGCAAAATACATGACTACTAATTAGAAATAATTACACTGTAATTAGATGATAAATAACAGTTATTATTTGGGCTTACCTGGAGACTGTCTCTGACTGTTCAAGATTTATGAAACTACGACCACCGCATGGAAACGGCGAGTCGTCTAGTCTGGCGATACGGGGTACAAATGTAGGAATTTGATATTGAAGAGTTGGCATTGATGGAATTTCAACGGAAAACGGACGTGGTCGTTTTGCTCCAACAATCTGTTGTATAAAGTTGATAAAATTAGTGAAATAACAATTAAAGCCATGTAAAGTAGAATAATGGGGAAAAAAAAAAACTTACTGTAACCTCATCTTCATGTGGCCATACAGAAGAACAATGATGATATGATGTTTGGTTTGAAGGGAGATCTACACCATAACAAGCTCCACCAGATGATGATGTTGAAGAAGATGACACTACTGGTTGACGTGGAAAAAGATTTTTCTGCAAATTAGTTATTTCATAAAACATCAATGATAATTAAAAAATACTAAGCAAACTAGCTAATTAATATAATTATTATTGCTTAATTACCATGGAAGATGGAATAACCATTTGATGATGATGATTATGATGCTGACGGTGGTTAATATGATTATTATTAATAATATGATCGGATCCATTTATTAAATTGCTAGAAAACTGAAACCCATGAGCTGGTGATCTATGATCTCCACCAACATCAACACTAGCTGGTGGCTGGCAAGAATTCCACATTGTGGGTAACAGAGCATGCTCCGGTAGAAAAACACCTGATCCTGCAATTTGGACGCCGCCTCCATTTTTACCGCTTCTCAGTGGTGGATTACCATTTCCATTGTTGTTATTATGGGCATTGTTATGAAATGATGATGGAGTTGGTGGAATGAAATGGTTTAGATTTTCAGAAAATGAGACATTTTTAGGTGGAATTTGTGGATGATAACAAGTAGTTGAAACTGAAGAAAACCCATCATTCTTGATTTTCCGATGACAATCCAAATCACTACTACTACTCTTTTCTTGCTGTTGATCTCTTAATATCTTCTCTAGTTCTGCAACTCCTGGTCCTCTTTTTGGAACTCTTTGTCTTTTTGATTTCTTTGAATGTAAATAATCTCCACCGTTATTTCCACCACAACCACCACCTCCACCACCGTTACTAGGACCGGTGTTGCTGCACATTTTTGTTTTTTCCTGTTTTCTTCAAAAGATCAGATATGGGTATTTGGTTTCTTGATTAGTTAGTTGTGTATTTTCCTGTAACCAGCATTAAAATTAAAAAAGAAAAAAGAAAAGAAAGGCCAAGAATTTGTACATTTAAATAGTGAAATAGAGCAGAGTAATAAAAATAAATAAAATTTATAAGAAAAATCCGCAGATTTCAAGATCGAGAAATCTAAAACAAGTAACAAAAAAATCAATTCAAAAAAGCGATATATAAGGTAATGAAAATCTCAAAGAATGTGGAGATGAAAGCGCCTACCTCTAAGTGGAACTTAAGGAAAGTCCATCCCATCCCATGTTTTCAGCTCTACAGAAATATTTTATTTTAGAAAGATTTCTTCGTCCGACATTCAAAGCACGGAAATCCAAGCAATCATCATATATATTCTTCTCATTTCTCGTTTTTCGCCGCAAATTTCCTTCATCTCCTCCCTCCTCCTGCCATGTTCCTTGAGATTATTAATCTTATGTAGTTATAGAATCAGAGAACAGAACATCAAGATTCAAGAAAAGAAACACACATAAGTACGTACAACTAATGTATCACATGTTGATGAACTGACTTTATTACTATCTAATTCAATAATGTGTCTCAAAATCTCTGAAAATCTTTGCCATATTTAGAACCAGTTTTTGTATTTTTCTAATCTGAACCAATTTGCATGTAGGTTATTGAAGACATTGTCTTGCACACCAATTAAGGAAAACACTAGTTACATTGGTAGATTTTGGCAAAAAATTTCCTACTCGATCTCTACTGTAAATAATCATATCTAATTCAAAATATAATCTTATTAATTAATTATAATTAACATAATACTTCCTTAAGCTAACAAAATATATAGTACTGAATTAAAGGAAGTAAGCGGGATTAGAGCATTAATGTAAAAAATCTATCCAGGGAAAGGATATCTGATAATGCAGAACAATCTCCCAGGCTAGAAGACCTTACAATAATATGCCTTTTTTTCCCCTAATCATCTGCTTTACACTTCATTAAGATTAAGAATCTCGTAATTATAACATTACTTAGCTTGGAAATAAGCTGAAGATTTCAAAGTTTAATTACATAATGTAAATTACATCTTTAATTAATATTGTCCAGCCAGAAGAGCAAATCTTTCTATATATGACATTTTATGATTTGCTATTGTTTTAATAGTAATTGGGCAATTAAGGTAAGTTGGTAGGTTAGAAATCACATGGGAATGGGATTATTATACGAAAGAGTACAAAATTTGTCTCAACATGATCATAAGCATGCATCATGAACCCTTTAAATTATGTTAGTTTTCTGACAAACTTATCAGTTAAGGCTTCGGAATTCAGATATCTAAAAATAGTTACACTAAATTATTTCATGTAAGAAAAAAAACTATATAAAGGAAATTATTTGGTGCTCCACATTAATTTTGATTTGATCTATGGTCTGCTTTGGGGAGTAACACATGCATTATTTTCATCAAATTTCTTTTAACAAATGAAGATTTAAGAAGATAAAATAATTTACTTTCATTTCTAAAAGTACTATTAGAACTTGTTTGTAATAATCCTAACCAGAAACAAATGTCCATATATATATATGGTAAATTTGTTTTATGTTCTAACAATTTTGTTATGATATACAGAAACTAATTTTTTTTATTGCTTTTCTTTAAAGTGAAATTTTGTAGTATTTTTGTAAGATCTTTTTTATATTATGATAAATCTAGTTTTATACTCTAATTAAAACTGGTCGATAATTCCTCCTAAAAACAAGGGATTTGAAGTTATTTGCATTGAAATATTGAGAACGGGCTTCCTTAAGCAGTGTATAAATGTGGATTTTTCAGATTGTGGTGACATGGTAGGAATTAGGATCAATTTTGAGCCAAATATTTGGTTTACATCCAACTATCACATTTAATTACATAGTTTTTTGGATGTTAAATGAATCTGAATATAATGAATGCATATAGATTTCTGTAAAATTAGTTAATTAATGAGTGGTATATAAGTTATGCATTGATAATGCATAATCCATGTAGGAAGTGCATTGCGTGATAATGTAATTTAGTGTCTGATAACAAATATATGCGCTCTCGTACAATCGTAACAAGACTTGGGAATTCATATTCATATTAGATTAAGTTGGCTCGATAAGTTGTCTAACCCCAACCCTGACGTGTCCACAGTTTAACCAGAATAACTTGTTATTTAACCTATTTATAATCACATACCAATTTAACTGTCTTATTAAAATCATACTAATTAATATATATTTTCTAAAACTGCTATTTTACCTGCTGGTTGCATAGTAAGTGTACGTGGGTGTGGGAATAAATAATAGTACCCATGTGGGAACAACCATCTAGCCTAGTGGCTGAACGTCGTGCCTAACGACCCTGAGGTCGTGGGTTCAAATCTCATTGCGTATAAGTAAGTAGCCCAGTGGTAGGTGCTTTTCTTACCAAGCCTCTGTACTTGGGTTCGATTCGCTTCCCCCCTCCCCCTTTAGATAAAGAGTAGAGTAGATGTATCTTTGTCAATAATAATAATAATAATAATACCCATGTTTACTTTTAATTTTTTTTTGAAAAAAAATATTTTTAATTTAATGTTATCTTTTAAATTTGATCGTTATAATAACTGTTTCAGTTTTGTTATAACTTAAACATGGTTTTTACCCCGAACTTTGTGACTTTTTCGGTTTCACCTTAAAATAAATTTTCTTGCAATTCCACCCTAAACTTTACGTTAACTCCCGATTTAAAATTTAGCTCCACTTGCATCTTATTTGCAATTTTTTTGGACATATTTTAATTTTTCATAGCCGGTTCAATTATTTTACGAAGTTTAGAGACTGTTTTATAATTATATAAAATATAAAAATTTTGAAGTTCATTTTCAGCCTCTACCCACTCTCACCACTACTGCATCCCTTGTCTCCACCATTACCACCTCCACATCCTTCCCTACATCCATTCTGACAATTACCTCGGACTTTAAAATTTTTGCTGCCATAACTATTTTTTTTCTTGTTCTTTTTTCTATATAAGGTGAATCTAGGTCTCACATTTTCTTTTGCATTTCTCTAATGTGCAGTGGAGTTAGTGATTTCACTTTTCATTTTTCCAACACCCTTCCAATCAAATTCCTTTATTTCCTTTAGTCCCTTTACAAAAATCAATAGGTCTCATTTCCTATAATCAATCAAAGCCACATATTCTTGTCTTAAATCAAACACTTCATCTATCGGACAACCACTACAGTTATGTCTCTGTTTCACCATCAACAACCTCCATCGCCCTTTGTAAAAGTATACTTATCTTTGAAATAGTATAGTTTATTCGTTCAACTCCACCATGCCACCCAAGTATTTTGATTGTTTAATGAGTAGAATCTTTTGAAATTGTACAAAGCCTCCTACATTTGAATAAAAGGAGACAAAACAAACAGAGAGATTATTAGAAACGAACTCGATACTTCCCTTTCTACTGGCATAAGTTTCTAGGAAACCAAATAGGATTACATGAGACAAAAAGGTAGAAATACTTGCTATCATCATCGGCGTCTTGATTATCTTTGGAATCGGTTGCATCAAGGATAGCTAAAATGTTTTCTTCAATGCCACCTCTGGCTCTCTTGCTTCTTCTATTGCTGGTAGATTGTTCCATTTTAATGTTTCCTGTTGTTCTTTGTTTTGAAACCCTAGGTTTTTGTATGTTTCGTACTACTGTATACTGCAACTATAGTTTAAGTGTGCATGTGTACGCGAAATGCTCTATGTTATTTCCCGCCTTAATTTCCACTATACGCGAGGGAATAAAATTGGATTTAATAAATAATGTATAGTGAAAGCATTTTGTTGGAAATACAGTAGCTCAAAAAAGAGCTTTTCCGTTGCCGGGAATCGAACCCGGGTCTATCGGGTGAGAGCCGATTATCCTAACCGACTAGACTACAACGGATTGTTGATACGCATGTGATAAACATTATTTTTTTTCTGTTATTTAAAATGCCACAACCCAAGCTCAGGCAATGGTAAGTGCGATAAATTCTCACTAAAATTCCTTATTTATGCACAATACTAAAATATGATATTGTTTAAATGTATCAATTCTTAAAAAATATAGTTTTACATTCCAAAATAATAAGAAGTGCACTCAATGTAATCCCTATAATAATAATAATAATAATAATAATACACATTATTTAAGAGTCTAATTGAAAACCTATCTTAAACAACTCTCTCAAAAAACTATGTTAGACAAATACATAATAAAATGAACAGCCTTAAGATATACGACACCCGCAAATTGCAAAAGAAAATCTATAAGAAAATAAGCATAAGTGCTGGTAAAATTTATGCATTGCACAATTTAAAACTAATTACGCATGTAATCGATATAGCATTTAACACAATCACTAATACATATTTAATCATCACAAATGTGTCAGTAAATAAATACACAAATCCACTCTTCAGCCATAATTTATCATAACATATTTTTTAAGAAGGCCTACAATTCCTCTTATTTATCAATAATTTTTGATTAAATTGAATATAATACCCTCATTTTAAAATACCCAAAAGACTCACTCTCCTTATTTATGATGTGTAATATTAAAAAAATATTATTTAATGCTAGTACAAATATAGAAAGTAGCTTATATTCTGAAATACTTAAAAATAGAAAACTGACTTATATTTTGAAATGGAGGGAGTATGATTCATTATTCATTTTATCTTCTTATCCAACAATTATCATGCATAATATTAATCATTTTTTTTTCTCTTGACCCAAAATTGTAATGCACTCGCCAACACTGTTCCTATAAATTTTTGAGCCCACGCGGGATATAAAAAATAGTCCTTAACTCGTTTAAAAAATATATAATATACAACTCAATGTCAATTTTTTTTCTATTAAATCCAAAATGTTTTTATTAAAAGAATATCATCAAATCAAAGGAAAAAGAAGAGAGCAGAGTTTGATAGAGATAAGTAGCAGTAGCAAAGGGTTACTAGCAATCCAAGATAAGTTAACATGAATAAGTTATTTGTGATTCAACTTTCAAAATTTCAGAATTCAAATCACTAAAACCTAAAATAAAGCTAGTAAAAAATCAAATGCAAAAATTCTAAATGAAAAAAATAAGTTAAGATAAATAATGTATTGCATACAAACAAAATTAAACAGAGATGAAGCAAGAGGAAATCAATGCAATAAAGATAATGGTCAAGATTGGATGGACTTGCACTTACCAATGTTAAACAAAAGAAAGAATCTTAGTCCACAATTTCCACGAAAAATTAAGTTTGACAGAAAAGACGCAAGCTCTGGATGAATTAATGAAGATTAAATATGTACATGAATATGCAAAGATTTTGAATCATAGGTGCAGAAAATTATCTTAATTTTATAATTAATTAAAACTTAAATAAATTTGATGTAAACCTATCATAAACTATTTATCAACTGAATAGGTATTTACAAACCTGATCTAATGCTTGTGTATTCTGCTTGCTTATTAGTGCGCCTTTCTTATTCAAAATGGCCCTTTGTGCTATTGATTTGCTTATTTTAGCTTAAAAAATCTTGAACGGCTTCTATTATCAATATTCCTCAAAACATTATTATCAATAATATTATGTTGAAACCTTTTATGGAGTTCAATAGTTTTTTGTAGATCCTCATTGGAAAATAGCTTTTTGTGGATATTTTTGAAACAGCCTCTTTTGAGATATTTTTGAAACAACCTCTTTTGACTAATAACTCATAAAATTCAGATTTAAAGAACTTTTCCTATGTAGTTGGGGAGAAAGAGACCCTTTGGAACCAATAAATTATATATAAAATTTTTGAAATTTATTTATAGATCTACTTTTCCATGATTGAAAGACAAATAAAATTGGATATGAATCTTAAATTAGTTATTTTAAATATATTAAATTCATTTACAAATGAATTTTAATTTCAATTTATAAATTCACTTTTCATGCTTGAAAGATAAATAAAATTGGATTTGAGTTTTAGATTAGTTTTTCTTTTTAATTATAGATATAACTCACGTACCTGGATGTGGAGAGATGATACGAACTCTGTCCGTTTGTACACGAGGAAAGATTGTTTACCAACTCTACTAGACCCCAACCACATTTTAAATTAGATATTTTAAGCACATTGAATTCATTTTGTAAATCAATTTCATTTACAAATGAATTTTAAGCACTAATTCATTCATTTTAAAGTGGGGATAAGATTTTATCATCACCCGTACTAAATATAAATCTTGTCACACTCAGTTTTCATTTTAAGGGCTTGAAACTTTTGGTGCTAAATTCATGAGACTACATTAAATGTTTTACATTAATCAAAGTTGTAATTTTAAATACTCCTATAAAGTTTTTTAACACAATTATTATAAAATTAAAACTACTCAATTAAATAAATATTATTCCAAACAAATAATTTTATTTAAACAATTAGTAAATAAACCATATGAAATGGAATACTATTTAAAAAAAAAAAAAAAAAGAGAGAGTAACTCATATTAAGAAACATCAAAGTAGCAAGTAGTAATTCATATATCCTATTACAAAAAAGAGAATAGTATTTGATGTTAAATATAAAATCTATTTTTACATTAACAAAAATAATTTCTTCAATACCGTACATTAATTTTTATACATATATACTGGACAAATTATAAATCAAAATAAAATTTTCAAAATAAAGTATTTATTGCAAGAAATAATACCAAAATATTTGTATATGTTTATTCACTGTCTCTCTAGATCCTGCGTACGAATTTCATCTCCACAGCTTCGATCTCTTGACGATCTTTCTCTAGTAACCATCCATCGAAACGAACCTAATCGGGATCCTGAAGAACCGCCGGTTTTATCCATCTCTTGCGGCGGAGCTGAAGGTTGCACGACGGCAGCACCCTGCTCTCGCTCATCTACACCAGCCGCAGGAGGCTCAGCGACGGTGCGACAAATAGGACAAGTAGTATTGGATCCGAGCCACATATCAATGCATTCTACATGAAACATATGCTTACAATTTGGCAAAACCCTAACCATGGCTTCTTCCACTACAGTACCTAAACAAACAGAGCACTCTGTTTCTCTTGCTTCGCTTTGATCGGATTGTTTATAAGGAAATGTAGGAAATGAAGCTATAACCTCAGGATCAAGCCCCACCTTGGGCTGTTCGCCAGTAAAATGAACATCCCTTACAATTTGCCTGCTTAGACGATCAAGAGCAGATCTGCGTTCCCTTTGTTGGCGTTTTTTGATGATGTACCTTGAGTAAAGATAAAGAAAAACTAACAGCAACACCGCCGAGAAAAGAGAGAAGATCGCTGAGACCATGATTTTTCGGCTTACTCCGAGTTTTCTTTCGTCGTCGTCCTCGCCGCCGAAACCCATTTTTTTTTTTCTTGTGTTGTTAGATTCCTGAATTGCTATGGAAATGGAATAATTATATTTATTTATGTTTGTTGGAAATGTGTAGGGGTGTGTGTGAATTGTTTGAAAAGTGTTAAATTGGGAGTTGGAAATTTTTGCTCGAAACATCTTTTTCCATCTATAATTTTCCGTGACTTTGACTTTATACATATGCCGTACACATAAACTCCCCCTTGGATTTTTTTCCCTGAGATAAAATCTGTGTACCTTAATAATTTTACATTTTCACTCACTATTATGAGTTTGATTTTTATCATTTCCAAAAAAATGAAAAGTTGATTTGTAAATTATATCAATTAAATAATTTAATTTCCAGAATTAATTTTAATTAGTGTTTTCCAAGTTAAAAATTAAATTAATGAAGTGTTTATTATTAAGGGAATTTACAGTGATGGAGTGGTATTGTAATTGTGGAGATTTTTCGTGGAGGCTAGAGCTTGGATAATGGCACTTTCTTGACTCTCTCTCTCTATTTAAATGTCCATCAATTAAATATAGATACATAACAAAAATTAAATTTATACATAAATTAAATTTTGTGGAAATTAATTATTGTAGAGTCTGTCACGACTCAATTCAAGGCCGTGATTGGCGTGCAGCTAAATCAGAGTATACCTAAATTTACGGGTCTAAAATGGTTAATCTAAATTGAAAATGTAGTTAAGTGATCTACCTTATATATAATATCAAATTTCAATAAATATCGAATGGAGATCTTACATAACCACATAAAATTTAATTTATGAGACTATTCATTGTAAGAGACTAGGCCATTTCTAGTTTGAGACATTTTAAAATCACATGGCATATATATTTTGAAAAAATGGGTCTTACAAAAACTTAAGCTGCATCTAACATTGCTGATGCTCTGACAGATTTAATTTGCGGGTATGCAGTTACCACCAAACAAAGGTTATGTATTTGTTGGAAAAAAAAAAAAAAAGGTTATGTATTTGACTAAGCATAGCTGAGTATTATATATAAACTGCACAAAGTCTTAGCCTACCTATAGACGTGTGGGGTATGGACGTATGGTGATGTTTTTGCCTCCATTTAAGAATTTTTTTGGGATTAATTATAATTATAATTTAGTCCTTAAATTTTAAAATATTAGACACTTTAGTCCTTTGATTTTCAGTATTATATTTTTAGTTCCTCTATTTTGAGATTATTAGAAATTTTAGTTCTTCTATCTCTTAAAACTGTTAAATCCATGTAAATTTTTAAAAATGCTTACATTTAAATGATTAAACTGAATTTTGTCACTGGACCAAAATAAATGTTTTATTATCAAAATTCATCTTCCACTTTTAGGGGACAAACTAGATAAATGAGTTGTAAAACCCTTGATTTTCATGAGTGTTGGGTTAAAATGGTAATTTTATACCTTATGGGCAAAATTGTCATTTTGCATCCTTATATTTTGTTTTGATTTTATTATTTGGATGTCTGCTTGATACTCAGGACTACTATTTTTAGATTTCAAGGGTATTTTAGTCATTTTTGATATTTTTATTAATTAAAATTTAAAAATAAATTATTATTTTATTAATTTTGAAATTAAAAAGTAATATGGATCTAATTAAGAGATTTAATTGGTGTTAAATTGAAATTAGTGTTTAAATAAGATTTTAGGGTTAATTAATTAAAGAAATTATTTATGGGTTATTTTATAATTTTTAAAAATGTTGTTTTCTATAAATACTTAAGTAATTAGGTTTAGGGGGTGTTTTAGAGGCTAGGTTTTTTGGGTACTTAAAAAAAAAAAAAAAGGTTTTGAGCTAAAATCAGTGTCGGTGTCATTTTAGAGTGACGCGGGGCAAGGATCCTGTCGTTCGGCCTATGGAGCTCTGTCGTTTCGCGCAGCGCGGTATGGCTCGCGGCATCGTTTTGTCAAACTATACAATGATAATCAATGAACAATAACAATGGCCTTCTTTATACCAACCTTGACCATCAGTATCAAATACAATAGAATTGGCAAAATGCCTCAATGAACAATTTCAATGATCTCCTCGCCAAAAGTGTAACACCCCTTAACCCGACCATTTGTAGCCGAACTAAGAAGTGCCACATTATATATTACATATCATATCTACTTAATTTACAATAATAAGGGTATTTTTTTTTCTATCTACTCTAACTTTGTATGTGCTGACTTCATCTTCACAGTATATGCCAGTCTAAGTTCTTCGGGCCCATTCGCTATTTATCAGTTCCTGTTTCTTTCACATCTTTCGGAGACCTACAAGTTCAGGATTAACCAAACTTGCTGAGCTATTACGCTCAG
>CATIWJ010112462.1:0-15869 GCA_949640765.1 Croton laevigatus
AGTGGTAGAAATATAGAAATTAACATATAATATCAATCTCTTCCTAAATAAAATAATATTCATACTAATAAATCAATTTAACTGAAATATAGAAATTATCAAATAATAGGAGTAGTAATTTGTTAGTAAAAGGAGCAATAAATCCATAAAATAGTTGAACTAAAATCATTTTTTTCCATATACATTAGACGTACAAATAAGACCATAAGTTACCAAACAACAAGGGAAAATATCATTAAAAGAAGGAAATATCATAAAAAACATGAGGGAGCAAAAATTATAAAAATTGTCCAAATTATATCATTAGGTTTTTATAATTTGAGGGTGGGCTGGAGCCCATCCTTGGCAAAGGATGGGTCCGCCGTTGGCTAGTGGTGAGAGTCGATATCTGCTGATCATACTACGGGGCATTTTGCACTTTACGGAAAGATAAGGGTGTGACAGCTTAAGTCAACTTTAATGGAGGTGATTTTCTCTACACCAGCGATTCTTACTTTGATAGTTTTTTAGCTCTTTTTTTTTTTCTATTTCTGTCTCAACGAGCTTCTTTTTTATTTTATTTATTCACCAGCTACTTCTCTATATCCGCTATTGTAGAGGTCAACTGCTCTTGATAGTACTTCTTATCATAGAGAGCTTCCTCCTTTGCCAAGGCCTTCTTTTCCTTGGTATCGATCCTAATGTTGAGTCGAGCCCTCAAATCCTAATTTATAGACCAAAGACAATTTTCATGTCCTGGGAAAGGAAAATGAAAAAATATAAGATGTAATAATATAGAAACCCAATAGGCAGTTATAATTGCAATACGAAAATTGCTTCCATATTAGTCTTGACTACACGTTTGACCATGTCGTCGGAAACCATTCCTTGCATATGGACTTTGTAAGCAGGGAAAACAAATTCCTTAGCAAGGTGCAACGTGATATTAGGGTCAGCTATAGAAGCCCCTTCACTGTATACTCTTGCAAGAAAAACTTTTGATGTTCCCAAGGCAGGTTATGATGGATGCGTTAAAGGCGGAATCATCCCACTCCAGCCACTCGTCTCCAAATTGGATTCCCATTAAGGGAACTAAAGCAACAGGATCTTCAATGGTTGCAAGATTGCAATTGTCTGTAGCTCCCTCGCAACCCTCTTCTTGAGTAGAGACCCCCTCCTTGTCTGGTTCTTTGCTAGGTAGGTGGTCCCCTGCCTCTTCAAAGATTATTATAAATAAGGAATATGAGACTTTTTAATATTTTAAAATAAGGATATTATGTTTAATTTAATCAAAAATTAATTACAAATGAATGAAATTTTAGACTTTCTTAAAAAAGTGATGAAAAATAAGTTTATATTTTGAAACGGATTAATTATACTTATTTAATATATTATATATTTATATTCATATTATTACAAATTTATGAAAAAAATAAATTATATTTCATTAAACAATATTACAATTATTTTTGGATATAAACTAAACTACTAATAGGCTGAGTAACATTAAGAGTTACCAACAGCAGCTAGTCTTCCCCTTTAAATATGCACCAAATCAGTTCCAGCAGTGTGGTTGGTTAGAATCGAACTCGAGATATCTACATGCTACACCTTCATAGAATGTAGGACAATGAACAAATTACACACTAATTAGCTTAAACAACATTATTTTAATCACAAAGGTATTTGATTATTTTATTTACCTAATTATAATTTGTTTAAGAGGTACTTTATTTATCTAGTTAATATTTAAATTAAAATAAAGGAATAATAAATTCAAATATATTCCATTAAGCAATACAATTATTTCATATTCAATTTTTTTCCCAGATTTAAATTATATTATATTAAAAAATATATTTTTAATTCTTATTTTTTTAGGAATGCAAAAATATTTAAGTGGTTTTTATTTTAATATAAAATATAATCTATTAAAACTATTTTCAACAATATAAATATTTTATAAATTTACTATGCAATTATCAATTAATTGATGGTATTAATATTTAAATTATACTAGTAATAGAATCAATTAAAATAAAGTCAAATTATGGTATATTACGGAACATCATTTTAATTAACTTTTATGATTTTAAACAAAAATTTAATTAATTTTGATTAAAAATTTTTTTAATTAAATTATATATACATAAAAATTTGATATTAAACCTTAAAAGTAATAAACATTATGACGTGGCTTGCTTACTTGGGAGAGTAAGAGAGAGTTTCCGGGATGACCAAAATAAAACATGTTTGGTATAACTTTATTAATGGTTTAAACATTTAAGTAGCTAATTATTTTAAAAAGTTTGCATGTAAAAATACCCTTAACTTTCACCAAGTTTTCAATAATATCCAAAATTTAACTTTATCTTAATTATACCCAATTTGAAAATGTCAATCTCAATAATACCAAAAAGTTGAATTTTGAACAAAATTGAAAGAAAATTTAAACTCGAACTCCACCATTTGGCAAAATTTAACCAATTGTGGTTAACCTATAACCACATAAATACTGACAAGAAAAAAGTCAGTTTCAATCATACCCAACTCGAAAAGGTCAGCTTGAATAATACTTTTTTTTCAACAAAGTTAAAAATATCTAAAAAAAATATAATTCTAAATAAAAAGCAAATATTATTCATTGATATGCAAGCATCCTTAAACTTGTTAAAGAATTCGAACAGGTTTTCAAAGCAATGAATATAATGTTTGGTTATTATTTAAAATTTTTTTAAGGATATTTTTAACTTTGTTCAAAAAATTTAGAAAAAAATAAGTATTATTTAAGCTCACCTTTTTTAGTTGAGCGTTATTGAAATTGATGTTTTCCATACCAGCATTCATGTGACCATAAGTTAATCATAATGGGTTAAATTTTGCCAAATGGTGAAGTTCGGATTAAATTTTTCTTTCAATTTAGTCCAAAATTCAAATTTTTGGTATTATTGAGACTAACATTTTCGAATTGGATATAATTCAAACAAAGTTAAATATTGGGTATTATTAAAAAATCGGTGAAAATTGAGAATATTTTTATATGATTGGCCAACTTTTGACGGTCAGTAGGCCTAATTGTAAAATTTCATAAGATTAACATATTTAATTTAAAATCTAACCATTCTTGTATTTCTAAATTCAACTAGCTAGACTTATTTTCAAACAAAATCAAATAATGCTAATTAAGTTGTGAATACGTTTCATCTTCCAACTAATTATTAGTTGAGAAAATATCTTACATTTTTAAAATATCTTACATTTCATCTGACATTTTGTACTTCAATTAATAGTATTATAGCATTATGTATTTTTTGAGGAAATTAGAACATTATATATTTAATATTTTAGCAAGACGAATATGTAGATAAATAATGCTATCTCTCTATTTTATTTGATAGTAAGCTCAAAAGAAAGGGAGTGGCATGGCTTAGTGGAAAAGCAATGGACCTGTGGCCCAGCACGCGCAGGTTCGATTTGCACAGCCCTCCTCTTCCCCCACCCCAAAAAATATCTAAGGCGAAAAATAAAAAAAAAAGCTCAAAAGAAATTAGCAAAATTAACAATTTTTATTTTACACAAAAGACTTAGAAAAATTAATCAATTTGATTAATCAATTTATATAACTAGCAGAATAATATATCTTTCCAATTGTTAGCAGTTAGGTTGGGACTATGTCAATATTTTTATTTTACACAAGAGACTTCGAAAAATTAATCAATTTGATTATTCAATTTATATAACTAGCAGAATAATATATCTTTCCAATTGTTAGCAGTTGGGTTGGGACTATGTCAATATTTTATTTTTTTTTTCCCAAAGGGACTATGTCAAATTGTCAATATGTTCGTGTGGAAAGCTAGGTTGAGTAATGAATAGGCATTCCTACGCTACTCCAACACAGACATTTGCTCGGAAAGAAAGAGAATATTAATGTCGGATATTGCTTCCACGCCACTCCTTCCATTTCCATGCATCAACTTTAATCTACAATTCAGTAACACATGTTAACGTTTTTTCCCCCACCCTTTGGGGGAAAAAATTATGGAAAGGGTATAATGGGTGCAGTGGAACAAGAATTGTGAACACATAATATGGGTGACTGAACAACAAGAAACTTTCCTTTAGTGGCATAGCTAGAACCATTTTTTAGTGAGGTCAAATTTTCAAGCTAATTTTTAACAAAGCAGAGTGTATAGAAGTATGGAAGAAGACAATTAGAAAAATTGGGATTGATGAAATCTTGAACATAAAATTTGAATAAAACACACCAAAATATAGCAGAACGTTACATAAAAAAAAGTGTATTTTCTCTGTTTTCAATCTATTTTATTAGAGGTGAGGTCATTTTTTATTAATAAAGGCAAGCTAGAATATTAACTACACCAGGTCAAATAGGCTTTACATTCTCTCCAAATGTCAAATTGGAGGTTGAGATTCTATATTTTGTATTTTTCCGGAAAAATGAAAAAGAAAAGTTGGGTTCTATCTCATTGTGTTGGCTCCTTCTAGAAAAAGCTCACAAAATATGTATGGTTAACAATATGGGAAAGAAATGGATGGTGATCGGGGTTCTATTCCCTAAAAAAGAAAATCTCAAACCAAAATGCACCGATTTTTTGTCCAATTTTTTCCATTTTTTCATTATTTACAATTCGCTTCTTTTTATTTTCCAAAAGTCTTTCAATTAATAATTAAAACTCCACTCAATCGGCTTGCACAAGTTTAGAAATTTTCATATTTTTTTTCCTTTATAAAAATATCTAATTTAATTCTTTTAATAAACTTCATTTGGTACTTTAACGAATTTTTTTAACAAAATAACCAAAGTCTTTAACACTTACAAAACAAAGGAATTAAAAAATATATATTAAAAACTAAAAGAATTTGTTTATTTTGCCAAACTAGAGGGACCAAATTATGATTAATCCTCCATTTATTCAAACCATTCTTAAAATTTTCAAATGTTTCATATCCCACCTTAATAAATATAAAAACAGTCAAAACAAATAAAAATAGAAGAAAAACGAACAAACACAAAAAATGAAACTAAAACTAACAAAATATATAAATCACACACACTAAAATGTAGTATTAAAAACATAGAAAAATAGCAACCTATTTTGTTGACTTGCTTTCTTGTTACATTTACAAACTTACAATGGCTATGGTGATCAGAGATCCAAATTTTTTTCTATTTAGTGGAGATTTATTTATTTTATCAAGAAATAAATTGATAGTTCACAAAGACGATTTACAGCTTTTCTATTGACGAGCTGGCAGTGGCGGTGGTGAGGTATATTGAAGAAGAATGTTGATGGGAACAAACGCAGAATAAAGTAAACTACAGGGACGTGAACGTAATTACCCCTGCCAAACATTCTCAACTTTATAGACTTCTTCTTCCCTAATTCTGGAAAAAATAGACTTTTTCACCGTTTCCACACCACAGCAACGCGGAGGAACGAACTGCACCACACTTCCGTTAGGAGGTCCGTCTCTGTCCCAAGTGGGTCCCGGCCTCCAAGTCAGATCCAACCAATAAAAACACAACACGTGTTAGATAATCGCAAAGCTGGCAACCATGAATTGTTATTCGCTTCTCAAAGAGAGAATATACTGGGTACAATTTAAATTTGAAACGCATCGTTCTAATATATTTTTTTAGTTTATAATTATTTTTAAAGATATTTTCTACTTTTATTTTTCGTCTGCTTTAAATGGCAAAGGAGAAACAAAGCGGGAACGCGGACAGGTCTTCCTTGTTTCCTTCCCTCTTCTCAACACCTATTATAAAAGACTGCCTTTCATTTACTTCACCGTTACTTCTTTCGAGATCTGAGAATCATTTCTTTGCGTTTTTCGTTAGTGAGTGAAACGTTTCATTCTGAGGTTAGAAGAAGCAGAAGCTTGCTAATGTTAGAGGTTTGTTCTGCTAACGTGCTTAGATCTTCTTTTTCTACCTTTTTTTTTCTTATTTTTCTGTGTATTTTGAGTTTTTTATGGTAATTTTTGCCTTTGACTTTCTTTTGTTATGGATCTGGCCGAGTGATCAATCGTCTTTGAAATTATTTAATTTTTTGGTACTGTTTGACATAAACACCTCTGCTGCATGTTCTGTTTTTCTTTTTATTTTCTAGTTTTGATTAGTTGAGGAATTTGTAATATTATTGCTGTCAGATAACCTTTTTTTTTTTGTCTGTTGGCTGAAATTTCTTCAATATCATAGCTTCAGCTTTAGTTTCTAATGGGTTCATAATTTCAACAAAGAAGAATCATGGTTTTTCTGTTGAGACTAGCTGATATTTACACTGTTTTCCCGATTTTAGGTTTATTAGACTTTGAAAATGATGTCTTTCATTTCATTTGTAAAGCAAAAGCCAATAATATCCCTTGTTTCTGTCTGCCGGAATCAATAGTGTTCGCAATGTGTTTTGCATGTTTGATCTACCTTATATGATCTCTTACTCGTTCAAATTTCTAATTAACTTATTTTTTTCCAAGCATCTTTGTGTGTTATTATTTATTCATCCCTTAAAAAACCTCTAAATAGAAACGCAAGAAAGAGCTTAGGTGATGGCAGGGCTGTATAATGTTAAAAAAGGCCAGAACTGAAGTTGATTACAGTGGAAGTTAATTTGGTCTAACATCTTCATTTCAAAAACTGGAATCTTTTTCTCTGGGGTTGAAAAAAAAAAATAAATAGGAAAACGGATTTCCTTAGATACATTCTATGTGATTCACATTGAATTCAAACAGATCCAAGTGTATAGGCCTGAGCTTTATCCTTCACTTGTTCCCATTTATGATTCTAGATTGTATTTGGTATCTGGCACATTCTCTGATTCAGTTGTTATAGAATTTATGTACTTCTCATTGAATTCCAACAGATCCAAGTGTATAGGCTTGAGCTTTATCCTTCACTTGTTCCCATTTATGATTCTAGTTTGTAGGTGGTAGTTGTTACATTCTCTAATTATGTTATTATAGAATTTATGTACTTCTCATTGAATTTCAACAGATCCAAGTGTAAAGGCCCGGGCTTTATCAGTCACTTGTTCCCATTTGTGATTCTTGTTTGTAGTTGGTATCTGTTACATTCTCCAATTCAGTTATTATAGAATTGTCCGCTAACTATACTATAAAACAATTCATTCGGAGGATGATCATTAGTTTATAGTATACTTAATGTAGCAGTATATATATAAAATTATAAATTATTGTTCTTTTTTTAAGGTTGACGAAATGGTTCCACCTATTGAGACCCCAAACAAGGTTCAAGTTTCTCAACCATACTCCCATCCACCTCTTAATGAAAGGATACTTTCATCAATGACTAGGAGGTCTGTTGCTGCACATCCCTGGCATGATCTAGAGATAGGTAGGCAAGTTCTCTGTTTAGAATGTGAATAAGCATTTGATACTATCTCCTGTATTTGATTGAAGGACATATTTGTTCATTGATTTTTTATCATTTCTGCACAGGTCCTGGAGCTCCAAAGATATTCAACTGTGTAAGTATTACAAATCATAGCCACCATATACCCACTGGATTTTGGCTGCATATACACACTCGAACATGGTAGACCAGATCATCGCACTTGTTAAAAATATGACTGGTTGTTGCTGATGCAGGTGGTTGAGATCAGCAAAGGAAGCAAGGTGAAATATGAACTTGACAAAAAGACTGGACTCATCAAGGTAGTCTGCATATACTGAGTTCGCCATTGTGGCCCTTAATTCATTTGCAATTGGTTTCTAAAAGTTCATGTGTGCAGGTTGACCGTGTGCTTTACTCCTCAGTGGTGTACCCTCACAACTATGGCTTTATTCCGCGCACTCTGTGTGAGGACAATGATCCCATGGATGTCTTGGTCATTATGCAGGTAATTTAATTTTGGCATTCTTCCTTGGAATTTGCTTGGATGACTTTTTACATTTTCCACTGCCAGCTAAATTTCTTGACGTCATGAACAGATATTTACAGAATTGTTTTTCTCAAGCGTACTGTCATTTTAAAACATTTAAACGAATTCATGTACAGGAACCAGTGCTTCCAGGATGTTTTCTTAGGGCTAAAGCAATTGGGCTTATGCCTATGATTGATCAGGTAAACATCCTCGCTAGAGAAAAAAGGTTATTGCTTTTATTGTTTCTGTGTTTCTTTTTTTTTTTACTTTCCTTCATCACACATGGCTTGCATTATCAACATGTTTTTTTCATGGTGCCCAATTAGGGTGAGAAAGATGACAAGATAATTGCTGTTTGTGCTGACGATCCCGAGTACCGCCATTACGATGATATCAAGGAACTCCCACCACATCGTTTGGCTGAGATCCGTCGCTTCTTTGAAGATTGTATCCTTGAAGTATTTTTTCAAGTTTTTATAAAGGAAGCCGAGAACTATGAAAAAAAATTTGGCACCCATTTTTCCTCTTTTTGAAGGCTGTATAATTTGAGTATACCGTTTCCTTAATAATATGTGCAGACAAGAAAAATGAGAACAAGGAAGTTGCTGTTAATGACTTCCTTCCGGCAACTGATGCTTACAATGCAATTCAGCATTCCATGTAAGTGACTGACCTCTCTAACTCTTCTTGTATCAAAAAATGTCTCATATTTTGCTTATCAGTAATAATCTCAAATACAAACTTCTAAGTATAAATCAAAGTTTATCTACAATATAATGTTTTTTTAAGTATGTTTCTTTTTATCCCCTTTCTCTTCTGTTATTAATTGCGTTTTTTTTTCTCCTCTATTATTTGCAGGAATCTGTATTGTGACTACATAGTGGAGAGCCTGAGGCGGTGATGCAAGGCATAAAGAGACTTGAAACCTTGTGATGTGATCTTATACAGAGATATATTTTATATACACATATCATATAGTCTTTAACAGCATATTATGGTTAATTTTCCACTTGGATTGGATACACACACACACACACTCTCTCTCTCTCTATATATATATATAATATATATATATAATGAAAGATGATGACGACCAGAAAAGCATCAAAGTGTATGTTTGATGTTTCTTGCTATACTGTAACAAAACATTTGTAAGAAATGATGCCTGTTTTCGCCCCCAATTTTTTGGACAGATTGTTTCCAAGGCAAAATTGCCATTTCATGTTTGTTTAATCCTTTATTTTTAAATTTCTTTTTCTGGGTGTCTGAAAAATTTTAAATATACAACATACTCATAATTTTGTTAAATAATGTATGATTTCATCATATCTTTTACTTATATCTCTGTAATAAAGATATTCATTACCATTAAAGAAATTTTTTCCCTTGGCCAACAAATGATAATGAGATGATGCATTCTCATAATGTTCAGTAAATACCTGTATATAATAAGATCCTTAATAATGAGTAAAGCGGCCGACATTTTAGCTTATGCTAAAGTATATGCTCTGACATGTTTATTAGGACTGACTGTAGTTGATTTAGTTATCAAAATAGTTTACTTATTTAATTGAACTAGTTGATATATAGTAGTAATTTACAAATTGATGTAACTGATTTCATTAAAAACAATGATGTAATTGATTTATAAGTGGATGAGAAAAGGAATAAAAAAAAAGGGGGTTAAAAAAGTTTCTTAAAACAAATGAGAACATAGCAGTACCTTATTCATACTAGTTTATTCCTTAGCTAGTGTGGTAAGCATTAACTCGTTTTATATTTTTTGTTATTAATGTTGCAGTTAATTTGATTAATTATATATTGATAATAATAAAATTTATATAAAAATAATAATTATATAATATTTTTTATTAGAGTATGATTTGAATTTAATTAATTAATTATTATAAATAATTATATGTATACTCTTTCAAAAAAATTATAAATAATTATATAAAAATTAATTTTACTCTTAATAATATAGATTTTATAGAGGCGTTTTAGATGAAATCAATAAACTCCATTCGTACATTTATATATATTATGGATTATAGATAATATATATATATTATAGATTAATTATATGGTATTATTTATTAAAATATGATTTGAATTGAATTTATTGCTAATTAAAATAACATACTTATTAGAATATAATTTGAATTTAGTTAATTAATTTGAATAATTATATAGTATTTTTTATTAGAATATGATTTAAATTTTATTTATTAATAATTAAAATAGTATTTTTTATTAGAATATAATTTAAATTTAATTAATTAATTATTTTAAATAATTATGTAAAAATAATTTTATTCTCGATAATATAAATTTTATATGAGTGTTTTGGACGATCCTAATCCCTTCATTCATGATTTTATATTATATTATATTATATATAAAAAGAGAATGAATATATAACATTTTAATATAAACTTCTCTATTAAAAATTATTATTTACTAATTTATCTTTTCAATTTTAAATTTGATTGGTTAATTTTTAATTTTATAGTGTATAAATTAAAATTTTTTACTAATAAAATTATGATAAATCTATTTGAAAAATATGACAAATAAAAATATAATATTACCAAGTAAAATTTATGATAAATAAAATAATATTATTAAATAAAAAAATTATAATGTGAATATTATAATTTTTATTAATAAATAAAATAATAAATATAACTAGTATATACTGTATAGATAAAAATGTATAAGGAAATGATGGATAATTTAATGAAACAAAAATATGAGGATGATGTAATTTAAAATTAAAGAATAGAGAGACCAAATAATAAAATTTGTAAAATTATAGGGATGAGATAATTTAAATTGAAAAGTAGGGAGATGAGATAATATAATTTGTTAAATTATAAGAATGAGTTGACATTTTCTTCGTTCTAAAATTTAGGTTTTCATTCACACTACTATCTATAATTTATTACTGTTAATTACAAATTTCAAAAAAGCCAAAGGATGTGACACAGTGGTTGGCAGTGCACTTTTTTATCGGAGAGACCCGGATTCGAGTCTTACTCCCCATCCCCTAGGTTAGACTATAGAAAAAAAAATTTACAAATTTCAAAAACATGATTTTTATTTATAAAATATCTGAAAGAAGTAGTAAATTGTCGTATAATTTCAAATTTTATAAGTATTATTAGTTAGTTTTTATTTTTTAGAAAATATTAGTTAGTTTTTATTTTTTAGAAAATAGTTTTTATTCTTTATTAATAGCACGAAATGCACTTAAAAATTAGATGGATGTTAAAATGGACCAAATTGAAACAAGTTCTATTATTCATAATTTGGATTTGAAAAGAAAAATTCAATTTTGGATAAAAAGGAATATCAGTACCAGATTCAAGTACCAAATTGAGATTTAAACCGAGAGAATAAAACAAAATCCATCTAGCTTATGTGTTTTGTCTTCTTGCGTATAACATAGGAGGATTACGACTTTACCATCACAAAAAGTAACAATCTACACCGTTCATTTCCTCTAAATTTAATTATTGAACGCTTACGATTGCGCCATATCATCAATCCTCTTGGAGTCCTTATCTTCCAATAGGAATTAACTTTGCCTCCCTATATAAACATTCCAAATGGACGATCTCAGCTCATCTATCAATCGAACAGATATTCCAACTCTTTAAATCGTTCATTCCACTTTGATTTCAATCCCCTCAATCGCTTTATAGTTGTTTTGCTTTCAATGGCACCGAAGGCAGAAAAGAAGCCGGCGGAGAAAAAGCCGGTGGCGGAGAAAGCACCAGCATCGGCGGAGAAGAGGCCAAAGGCAGAAAAGAAGATCTCAAAAGAAGGCGGCGAGAAGAAGAAGAAGAAGGTAAAGAAGAGCAGCGAGACGTATAAGATCTACATTTTTAAGGTTTTGAAACAGGTTCATCCTGATATCGGGATATCGAGTAAAGCCATGGGGATTATGAACAGTTTTATAAATGACATTTTCGAGAAGCTTGCTCAAGAGGCTTCTCGATTGGCCAGATACAATAAGAAACCGACGATTACATCTAGGGAAATCCAAACTGCCGTGCGATTGGTGCTTCCTGGAGAGCTTGCGAAGCATGCTGTTTCCGAAGGAACTAAGGCAGTTACCAAATTTACTAGTTCTTAGATTAGATTGGATTTTTATTTTCGGGGATCTGATTATCATATCTATAGTTTTCCTTTTTCAATTTCATTTTATGCGGTTGAATATAATCTAATGAAATGATTTTTTGGAAACAATCTCTCTTACTCATTCTCCTCTATTGGATACATGAACGTAGAGAATCTCAGATTTGATCTTGGTGCTAAATTTTTTTCCTGGATCACAAAATTAATATGATAAAATATTCATTACTTTACCTAATGCAATTGGAATTTGAGCAAATATTGGATGGAAATCTTGGCAGAAAAGACTGCGTAGGTTTCTGAAATCTTCCTTTTCACCTTCGTGCTATGAAAATCATTTTGATATTGGTTCAGTGCGGCCAAATTTGTTTAAAAAGGAAAAGTACGGCCAAATTCAGGCAAAAATTGAGACAATGTTTGAGGCAGCATAAGCATATTCAATACATTTTGATTTTATTTTCTCTTTGTGAATTCTTTTCTTTTTTCACCAAATCTGTTTGTGAATTCAACCTCAAAGTTCATTTTCTTGAATATAAGCACTATAGCATCTAAGGTGGGACGGTATTATAATAAAATAAAATCTGATAAGTTGTAAATGAAAGAAAAAATCCAAGAGGGTTGGCGTGATGGTGAGGTAATGTCACCAAAGACTAAAGGTTTCAGGTTCAAATCTCTTGGGGGGTAACTAAAGAAAAAAAAAAAAAAAATTGAAAGAAAGTTTCTCAGTTAAAAAAAATGAAAGAAAGTTTGGTGGAAAAAAAAAAAAAATTAAAGAAAAGTTCGGTAAAGGGAAAAAAAAAATTATTTTGAAATATATATTTAAATTTTGAAAATAGTGACCAATATCACCCCACGGCTTATTTTTAAGGGAAAAAAATATATATAATAAGACAATTTCAGACTCTCCTAAAAAAGTGAGTTCTGAACCGAAACATAAACATATACAATTATTTTTTAGGGAAAATTAGTATTATTTTTTTTAAAATTTTCTTCCCATTTTATTTATAAGTCACACCTAATCAATGAAAAAATAAAGTTCTTGTGTGTATTAAAAAATAACCTACAACCATTACATGATAAGGGTATTTTTGTCTAATTTATATCTAAAATATTAACTTTTCATATTATTTTGAAACACTTATTTGCCCTAATTTTTCTATTATATTGAAACGTGCAATGTCTTTTTTAAGAACCAAAACAAGTTTGATATTAATTCTAACGGTTTCACAATTCTAGTTTATGAGCACAAGTGTCCACCGATCTTATATTTAACAACCTTTTTAGCACATGTGTCTTTCATCTTTAAATGTCATATTATGCAATACAATACATGTTTTCATTATTTTTAAGGTTTTCGTTTGGGACTACGTATTGTTACGAAATTGGTAACCAATGATTTTGGATAGATTACCGACGCCAATTACCGATTAATAATACCAATTTGCCAAATTTACAAAAATCAACACTACCTGCTGAAAATTGAAATTCACCAATTCATTCCTCAAGCATTCTAGAAGAGAATTGTAATAAAAAAACAGGAGAGAAAGAAATTTTATTGATCCTGTAAAACTTGTGAAAAATCTAATTACGATACTGAACTTCTACCTTTATATATTAGTGAGAAGAGGAGTATACATCACATTATCAATTGCAGCTGGATTAACTAACTAACTAACAAGCACGATAAATCCAACTAAGTTTGTTACTTCTGAACTTCTACAACTTGCTGGAATGGGCGTGCAAGTTTGAAGAAGAATACTCTGCGTATCAACGGTGAAGCTGGCCTTATGATAAAACGGTGTCGCACTACTTAAGCAATCTATCTCTCAAAACACTTTTCTTTTTGCTCTGTCACTTTGCGATACGCTTAACAAAGTTAGCCATCGGTAACGGCTCTTTTCCAGTTTGAACTTCTTCTCGCTGCTCTGCAACTCCATTTGCATTCCGTTGCACAAATCATATGGCAACAATATCAATATATATCCAGTTTATCAACACTCATCAAGTGAGAAGCTAAAATATACTACCTCCGTATTTTATGATTCTTTACATTTCTTTTTCATCAATACCAACATAAATCAGTTTTTCATCAATACCAAGACAGAAATAATAATAAATAATTACTAATCCTTTAAAAAATTTACTTTTTCACCAATACCAATAAAAAATAATATTAAACAATTACAAAACTTACTATAAATGGAAATGTAAAAAACCATAAAATACACCCAAAAAAGAAAATGTAAAGAACCATAAAATACAGAGGTAGTAACTAATTAAAAGATTAAGGGGGGAATGAATAAATTCCACAATTCCACAAAAAATGTGGAATTCAATTCTAAATCCACATTGTTTGCGTTTAGAATGCAACAAAAATTTTGAATTCGAATTACATGAATTGAATTTTTAGAATTGAATATAACTATCTCAAATGCAAATAAATTTGTAAATGAATTTCATATTACCAAACTTTAATTTAATTTTTTTTTTTTTTTACCAAACTATCCCAAATTTCTTTACAACAAATCACTCTCCTTTTTTACTTCAAAAACTCACAAATTGCCATTGTTTGCAGCTGTTGTTGCTACTGCCGTTGCTACTATTACTACTACATTTGCTACTGCTACTAGCTTATTGCTTTTGCTACTGCAACTGCTGCTACTGTTGTTATTGTTGTTGTTATTTTTACGACTATGACTGCTATTACAACTATTGTTGTGGCTACTGTTATTGCTGCTGCTACTTCTACTATTACTGCGGCTATTGCTAATACTACAACTATAGCTACTGTAACTGTTATTGCTATTGATGCTATTGCTATTACCGCTACTACCCTTATTGTTGCTGCTATTGATGTTGCTACTACGATTTCTATTACTGCTCCTGCTCCTGCTGCGGCTGCTGCTGCACTTGTTGCTATTGTAACTATTGCTACTGTTGTTGTTGGAACTGATATTATTGCTGGAACTACTGCTACCATTATTATTAGGAATGTTATTATTGTTGCAACTATTGCTACTATCACTGTTGCAGTAACAACTACTATTATTGCTGCTGCAACTGTAACACCCCAAATTTATCTTACAAATAAGACAAACTAAGGTGCTACGGCTATCCTAACTATTAAATAAAGACACACTTTTCTATTTATACATCGGGTCTTACATCAGACTACAACTAATTATTTTACAGTCACACTAGTTAATATAATACACATAAGATAAGTAGCATTTATTTTTATTACATGCCAAATACTACAAGTCTTGTGCCGCAATACGTACTGGGGGAAAATTTTTCAGTGAATGCTTCGCTCCGCTATCTTCAGTCTACTGATATGCGAGTTACAAAAATAACTCGCTGAGCAACTCCATGCTCAGTGGGCACATATATATAATTTTGCACTTAAAAATAAAATAGCAATACTTTAAAAAAATAATCATCAAACTCATTTCATAAAATCATATTAAAAATCAACTTTGCAAAATCATTAAATAAAGCAATAAACATTTATCAAACAATATCATTTATCATTTGCTCTACTGGTATTTTTGAACGCCAAGGATAAGACTAGGGTTACAATTCGGAGATAGATTGCAGCTATTCACGAATTGTATTAATCACTGTTCAATTCGGAGATAGATCGCAGCTATTCACGAATTGTATTAATCACTGTTCAATTCGGAGATAGATCGCAGCTATTCACGAATTAATATTTTATCACTGGGTCGTAGATCGCAGCCACGCCCGTGGTTTCTCATTTTATTTCTCATTTCACATCATGTATCACATTGCGCAGAATTTTTCTAACCATATGTCATGATATATTCTTATCACTAAGGTTCC
>CATIWJ010112469.1:0-11316 GCA_949640765.1 Croton laevigatus
TTAGACAGTCGGCGATACTTTTCTTAGTATTGCGCAAGCCCTCTGGACTATACGCCAATACTTTGTGTAAGCCCTTTAGACTTTACGCCCCATTTTCCATTTTAGAGGCCATAACCCGTAGTTATGCCTGTTTATTCACCTTACTACCATTTTACTTCATTATCTCACTTCCATTTGTTCACCTGTACAGGAGTTTTGCCCATATGTCGACATATACTTATCACTAGGTCCATAACCAAGTAGAGTATGAAATACAATTCCATTTATCAATTATTTATCAATCATGGTCTTCAACTCTGTTTCTTATTCAATAGCATAGTTCATTTTTCATGCTTCCTCAAAATTATCAAATCATTAAAATATTCATTTTCTTGATCAATAAATTCCCACATGGTCATGTTCATCTCAAACATATCTTTGGAGTTCAAATATTAATTTAAAATCATACTTTTCATTTACCACGCCGGTGGTATCGCATCTGCGATTACCACGTCGGTATCATAAATACAATAAAACATATAATCCGACTCGAACACACATTCGAGTACCCAATAGAATAATTATCTAAAATTCAGTAAAACAATGCTCATTTAAAACATGCATTTAAAAATAAAAGATTCAGTTCAAATACTAAAAAGTATCGAACCTGGTAGAGTCCGCAGATAAAGTCCTACGCATTTAATCCTTTCGGTATCCTCGTATTTTCTACCTTCATAATACCTCTCGGACTGTCCTCTGTCATTTCACTAATCACAATAAAACGTTTTCGCTAATTAATTACTGCCGTCAGCTAATTATATAAATCGAGTTATTACTATTAGTTTATTTCAATCGTATTTCCTTACGATCCGTAATTAATTCCATTTTACAATTTAATTCCCAATTCCGTTATTATTTATTTTCTTTATTTATATTCAATCATTTTTTCTTAATTTTGTTTCCAATTTAAATCTCATTTTATTTTCAAAGCATTAATAATTTAAATAATTAAATTGCGAACTTTACATTTTTGGTAGTTCGGGTCCTCAGATTACAAAACCGATTCCAAAATCAGACTCAGCGCGTCAAAACGATGCGGAATAGGTCTGTCGAAAATTTTTCACAGGAGGGAATATTCCGGTCGCCGGCGACAGAATATTCCGGTCGCTGGCGACAGAATATTCCGGTTGCCGGCGACAGAATATTCCGTTCGCCGCCGACGGATATTCCGATCACTTCAATCACCGGAAACTGCAAAATCACATCCAAATTTGACACAAGATATATCAATGGCTTCGTCTCATCACAAGGATCTTAAAAATATAATCTAATTTGACGGAATATTGGCCGTTTGGCCGGAATATCCCAAAAACCGAGTTGTCGGTCGCCGGAAAACGCCCTCTCCGATTCCCGTGACCAATCATTAAAAGCTCTACACCAAAATGAAGCTCACAACACAAGGATTCAGGATCTACCTTCAAACTTGACGTCCGACCACCACAGACGCCGAAAATGGCGTTAGAAGCCGGCTGCCGTTTTTGCCTTAGGTCGCCGGAATACACATTTTCAGGCAACGAGGCTGGTACCATAGGAAAGCTTGTAGAGAGGGGAGTCCAGATCGGGTACCATTGTCGCCGTCCGACCTCTGGATCGACCGGAAATAGCGTCGGCAGCCGTCTCTCTCTCTCTCCTTCGCGTCGCGGTTCTCTCTCTCTCTCTCTGTTGCTTTCGGTCGGCGGTGAATAAAGAGGCAGGTGAAAGGGAAGGGGGACGAACGGTGGCTGGCGCTGGTGATGGCTAACCGGCGTTGGCAGTGGCGGCGGCGGCCTCTTGCCACTGCTGCTGGTTTGAGTCCCATAAAGAAGAAGATGGAAAACGGGAGGAAGAGAGAGGGAAACCAAATTTCATTGGTTTTCTTTTTTTTTTTTTCAATTCTGCAATAATAATAATAATAATAATAATAATTAAAATATCTTTCAAATTAAAATACTAAAATGCCCTCAACTATTTGTTTTATTTACATATAATATTTGGACTATATTACCCTCATACTATTTAATTATTTACCAAAAATACCTATATATGGATCAAAATTCCAAAAATACCTTTCAAGATAAATGTTATTTTCAATTTAGTCTTTTTTAATTAAAAATCGATATTAAAAAATTAGGGTGTTACAACTACTACTACTATTATTATTAACATTATCATTATTTATACTACTACAATTATTATTATTTTTACGACTACTATTATTATCATTAATTTTTGTTATTAATGTTATTTTACTACAAAAATTACTATTATGGTTATTTTAATTGATGTTAATATTGTTATTTATATTTTAAAGATATATTGATTTTAGAAAAAAAGTATTTGAAAAATATGATTAAGTATTTATTAATATCTTTTTAATAAATCGAGTTATTTAGTAAGTTTTGAATAAAATATTATTTTGATATATTGCATAAGTAATTTTTATACATATAAAGAGTTAAAATGTTTTGGAAAACTATTATATCTTTTGAAAAATACAAATTAAAATATTATTTTGGAATATTGCTATATAGTAAATTTCTTAAATATTTTGTCAAAGTAATAAATCAAAAATATTTGTGATTAAGGAAGATTATATTTAGAAAAAAAAACTTGTGTAAAAGAATTTCAATAAATAATATATAACAAATAAAAAGTATTTAATTAAAGATTGAAAGTATTTGATATCTTTGAGAAATATTTGATATATATGCTATGAAAATTTATAGATGTGTTGATTAATTTGTTATTTTTGGAATAAGTATATTTTGATAAAAATAAATACCGTATTTATTAAAGATAATTTTATTAAGAAAATAAAGTATATTTGATATGTATATTTTTGATAAAAATAAATATGTTGAAAAATTTATTATTATTATATTTTTGAAAAAGATGATGATTTAAAATAATGATATTTTTGCTAAATAAGTGTTGAATTATGAAAAGGAAATTGAAGAGATATTTGATAAATGTGAAATTATACAGTAAATATTTATTGCTCTACTTAGGATAAGTTGAACTAGTGAAATAAGGGTATGATGCATCATATACTTAGCAGTACTGCGAATTTTTGAACAGATTGAATAGAGAAATAAATCTAAAGGTGATACAGACTGAGTCAGTCGTAACACCGAACAGATTTTGATATTAATTAAATTTTGAATACGTTTAAATTAAAAGATAGAATTTGCATTATGCGTGGTAAATACCATGCCATACGGAAATACGGATAGAGACTTTATCCATGTGTTCACCTAAATGCCTAGTAGAGCTAAACAAGTAAGATTTTGAATTGTGCAATTTATTTTATTATATAATTTACAGTATTTAAATATTGTTTTAAATTATGCATGACCATTTAAATTATTTACGCTTTATATTAGTTAAAGTATCCACTGGGCGTAATCACTCATCAAGTTTGGTTAATTCTGAACTTATAGATCTCCAAAAGATGTGAAAGAAACAGGAACAGATAAATAGCAAGTGGACCCGAAGAACTTAGTTGGCATATACTGTAAAGATAAATCAACACAAGCAAAATTAAAATAGTAAAACTTGTATAGAAGGAAAAAAAAAGTATCCTTATTTTATAACATAGATAGAATATGACATACTAATATGTAATGTAACATGTCATTTTTGTTTTCCATAAGAATGTGAACACAAGCATGATGAAGGTGAGCCCATTGGTTTTGCCCGGTTGTAACCAAATTCAATTGACCTGATAAATTACTTTGAATTTCAAAGTTTAGATCCGATTCTTGGTAAAAATCGAATTTAAAGTGTTTGCAGGTACAAAAGTAAAAGTCTGAATGAAAAAAAAAAAAAAAAGTGGTTCACAGCTCAAATAATGCACTTATACTACTACTATTATTGATAGACATGTGAAAGACTAGTACTCGTAGGGATATAGCACCATGTGACTTTCAAAAGAACCTTTCCTAATAGTATAAATTCATAATTTGCCCAAAATCATTTAAACTTTTGCTCTATTACATTACATCATATTACAACATCGCATATTGAAAAATAAATTAAAATAAACAATTTCATATTTTTTTTTGGGCACTTATAGAAGAAAAAATAGCTAGAGTTTGAAAAACATTAGATTCTCGATTTAAATACTTGGAACTCTGTGTGAATTTTATATTAGGAAAAATAGAGTTTTAACAATAAAATTGTTGGAGAGAAATGTAAATAAAAATTATTGAGACAAAGGATAATCTCGTCTAAGTAAAAAAATTACTCTGGCATTAATATTTTTAGCTCTCGATATATCATTACTCATTATAAAATATAAATATAAATTATTTTTAAATATGAAATAACTTAATTAAAATTATATAAATGTTTTTTTAATAAAAAATTATATCAATGTTATTGGTTATAAAAATAAAAATAAAATAATTATATTTTATTTTAATTACATGAAACATGAGGATAATATTATAGTCTAGACCATAAGCAAAATATATTAAAGTTATTTTTAAAAAGAGTTTAATTGCAATAATTTATTAATCATTTAATTTAATAAAGTAAAACTAATTTAATTGATTTATATATTTATTTGGTAATAAGTTTATATTAAAAGATAAAAATATTTTATTTATCAATTGAAAGTCTGAATGTATGATTAGGACTGACTAAGGTCCTGACGTTGGCTTTGTGTAAGCAATGAAGCACCAACATTATCGCGTCCAATAGGACTCTTCAGTATCCTTGAATCTCAAAGTCCAAGAGGCCCTTTGATTCTTGGAGTCCAGTAGGCTGGCCAAGCCAAGAAGTCGAGGCCGGTAAGGCTACCTCTCCCCTAAACTAGGTAAAGGCGACCTGTAACATCCTAAATCCAACTTACGAAAAAGCCAGACTGAAGTGTTACGCGACCTCTTAACTTTGTTAATTCATATGCTTAAATATGAAATACTAAGAATCACTTCAAATTGTTTTTTTTTATATAAATAACAACTATCCATGTGTTCAAATAATTTAATGTTCTAATATATCTAGTACATGTTAATCTATGATAAATGATAAACAAGAGTTTACACCAACATCTGTTCTTCTGGGAGCTGACCAAGTAATTGCTGACACTCAGATTCTTCTATCTGCGGACCAGGGAGTTACAGAAATAACTCGCTGAACAACTCCATGCTTAGTGGATACAATAAATATAATTTGATTACTAAAAGCATTTCACAAATCACTTATAAAAACAGCAGTATTTAACTGTAGTTGACAAAATTCATTCCATGTCTTTGAGGAAATAATAAATATAAATACATTGAGAAATCATTAAATCAGAAATTCAATTATGCGATTTAAATTTTCATTTTATCAGTTACAAACGTTTTCTCTATTGATATAGTACAATGTTTTTAGAAATAGCTGATGAATTCATTTCGTTAAATCACTTCAATAATAATCATATTAACAAGTGCACAATTAAATAAACATAGTTTGCAAATCAATTTCAATTCATTTCAGTCTATTAAAAGTATTTACTCTACCGACCCTACTGGATTCCCATGATAAGATTGAGGGTTGTTCATTCCGGCCGTATTCTTCTAATACGCCGGGTCGTTTCCATTTTCTGAGCCACAACCGTAGTTATGCCCAGGTAGTTTTTCTTTATTCCATTATCACATTTTTTTGTATTACCTGTACAGGGTTTTGCCCATATGTCGACATATACTTCCCACTAGGTTCCACTAACCAGATAGAGTATATAAATATATTTCATTCCCTTTGATCAATTATTTATCAATCGTTGGGTTCCACTCAATTTCATTTCTGATCAAATATTCATTACAATATTTCATTCCATACAATTTCCATTTTGCAATTCAATTAATTGTCCAGCATCGTAATGCGACTTTTCATGCTTTCTCTAAAATGTCAAATCATTGTAATATTCATTTGTCTTTGCAAGACTCTTGTTTTATATTACTCAAATATCAAATCATAGAAGAAATCATTTAATTATATCTCCGTAAGTATTTCATTTTCACATCGCATGTAACATCACGCCAGCGACTACCGCGTCGGTATTAAAAAATACAACAAAACATATAATCCGACTCGAACACATGTTCGAGTACCCAATAAAATATTTATCCAAAACTTAGTAAAACAATGCTCATTTAAAACATGCATTTAAAAATAAAAGATTCAGTTCAAATACTAAAAAGTATCGAACCTGGTAGAGTCCGCAGATAAAGTCCTACGCACTAGTCATTTCAGTATCCTCGCATTTTCTACCTTTATAATACCTCTCGGACTGTCCTCTGTCCTTTCACTAATCACAATAAAATAATTTCATAATCAACACTACTACTGTCTAATTATATATCATATTCTCTTTTAGTTTGTTTCAAAAGGTAATATCTTAGGGTCCTTAATTAATTTTATTTACTGTTTATTTAATAATAATATTAAACTACATCTAGTCTAATAAATCCGTCATTAATATTTCTACCTCATTTCTTTATTTACTCTTGTCTGTTATCAACATTTATATTTAGCTTTGCTTATAATTTAATTCCAATTAAATTCTATTTCCACTTAATTGTATTAATTATCCGAATTCTAATTATCAAGTTGTGAAATTTACATTTTCTCATAGTTTGGGTCATCGGATTACAGAACCGATTCCAAAATCAGACTCAGCACATCGAAACAATGTGGAATATGTACTGTCGAAAATTTCATCAGAGATGGAATATTTCGGTCACGGAGGAATATTCTGGTCACCGTCCGATCACCAAAAAATCTCCAGAAAATGCGATACTTTCAAATCACCGAAACTATCCGACGAATTTCGAATCCGAGCACACCAATAGCTTCGTATCGCTGTAAGGAGTCCAAATATGCAATCAAACTCATCGGATAACAGACAGATTTGCTGGAAAATCACTATAATCATTCTATCAGTCACCGAAAAACATAATTTTCAAATCCGGCGACCAATCAACGCAAGCTCAACATCAAATTGAAGCTTAAGGAATGGGGATTAAGAATTTAGCTTCAAACTGGCCAGATTATGACCGAAGGATGTCAGAAAAGCCATCGAAAATTTTGGTCATTGAAAACGTTTCCCGATCCTGCTATAGATCGGCAACAATGCCTACATCATTGGAAAGCTCTCGTCGAGAGGAGCCCAGATCAGGTCTCAAACCCACCGCCCAATCATCGGAGTGGCCAGGATCTACACCAAAAGCAGTTGGCCGGCGTTGCTCTAGGGTCACCAAAAAATGGTGTTATCTGGCAGCAAGGCTTATGTCAAAAGAAAGCCCTTGAAAAGAGGAGTCGACCAGTGGCCTCGGATCTTTCATCAGACGCCGGAGCACGCCAAAAAATGCATTTGAAGTTTCTGATGAATAGGAATATGAATAGTGGCAACCAGATTAAAACCGTGATTCCCATCGATTCTGGAGGCGTCTTGGCGTCGTGCTACCGTCGTCGGGTTCGCCGGAGCATGGGCTTCGAAGAGGCGTGGTGCGTCGGTCGACCCGGCCATCAGTGGCGGCGCAGGAGGTGTCGACAGCCTGCCTCCTCTCTCCTCTCTTTCATCTTTTCTTCTCTTTCCTTTCTTTCCCGTTTCCTTTTTCCCATTTCTAATTAATTTTTTTTTCTTTTTCTTTTTTTTCCTGATTTCTTTTCCTCTTTTCTTACTAATAATAATAATAATGATAACAAACCAATAATAATACTACTAATAAAACAATAATAATGATATTGATAGTAATTTTTCAATTTAATTTTTTTTATAACAAACTATCTTTTGTGTAGTTATAAAAACACCCTTCAAAAATAATTTTATTACTCAAATTAACCCTTTTAAATTTAAAATCAACATTTTTTTAAAATTAGGGTGTTACACGACCTCATCCTTAGCCCAGGTAAAGGCGGCCTCCTCTTAGCCTAAGTGTGGAGGGACTATACTCTTTAAAGGGTCCCAAACATGAAGGAGTCTTATATATGTCTCCCTTTAGTACAAGTCCTTTCATGTCTTGGCAAAACTAGCTAGAGTTTGCGTCTAATATTTCAAGTCATGACCTTCCTACACCTTATAGTTAAGTAATTTAGGTAGGAATCGTGCGCCCTAAATTCTAGAACTTTTCACCCAGGTGATGCTTTGGTACTCTTGTCTAATTACTCCACTACCCCTTATTTATTAGACAGATCGCCAAGGACACAAGTAGACACTGTGGTTACTATTAACTCAGAAAAGAGACCCTCAAAATGAAGGAATCGATCAGAACAATCCTCCTCTATGCAAAATAAAGACATTACTGAGGTCGAGGTAGTCGAACAACAAGAAGCTGGCAACTAGGTCGCCCCTAGGTGGACTGCAGAAGTACCAACTTCTTCTCCCTCTTCGATAAGGTCGCTAGTAGAGGACAATGAAGATGAAGATCCCATTCCTAGTATGCTTAAAAAGAAAGTAGAGAAGGACAGTGAATGGTATAACTAGGATGACATTGCCTTTAGCATAAAGGAGATGACCGCTTAAAGGAATTTCAATACCCTATTGCAATATCAATATGGGGATGATGCATCTCTAGTGCACCCTCAGTTGTATCATCATATCCTAAGGGAAATGGAGTTTCTAACAAATATGGCCAAAAGAGAGGGGTACACACCTCTACAATGATCGATAAAATGATAAAAGGGATCATGATGGTAAGTTTTTATAGAATCTTTGAAAGTGATCTTATCCTATGCATGGCGACTTCAGCTCATGCATAGCGACCTCTTTGAGGTAACATTCTACATGCATGAACTGACATATATTCTTGTGTTGGACATAATATGGCTTGGGCTTTGGCGTTCAAGAATTAGGAAGGGAAAATAAAGACCAAGGCAAAGATCTTAAAGGAGTCTTGGTGAAGAAAGCCAAGCTTGAGAAGGAACTAAACCTCCAGAGAGAGAAAACCACCCTAATTGAGGATAGGTGGCAAGATATAAAGGTGGAATAAGACATCGCCCATCAAAAGCTATATGAAAGCACAACATGAAATAAAAGCTTGTCGATATAAGTACTCATCGAAAAAAAAGAAGTTAAGCAAATTAGAAAAAATAATAAAGTTTGCTCAAAAGGGGATAAAAGGATTTGAAGTCACAATTTGAAGACCTAAAAAAGACTCGTGATGAGGTGATTGCTTTCTTAAAAAGCAAGTAAAAGAGGCAAAGGGTATTATGAGCCAATTAATTAGTGGCTTGCTAAGTGAACTCTACCAACAGAGGCAAAGGGTTGCTACTGTTAGTGGCTTCTCACTTGGCAGTAGCCTTGTAACACCCCTTCTAAGCTCACGAATGAGTCCAGAAAGAGTGTTACCTTCCGTATTTGAGCATCGGTTATCCTATGTATATATATTATTTTTTTTACATAACATTCATACATTAATTAATACATAATCATATTGCATGCACTTTAATAATATCTCCCTTATATCCTCCTTCCTTAACATACGTACTCATAAACACTTCTAAGTCATTATCTCACACATAACTAAATAGCTACTAAATATATCATTATCTCATAATACAATATCTTGATAAGGTATCAAAATAACATATACATACATATACCATATTCATTAGAAGTCCTATCAAATTTACTCTATTTGTACATGCCATAAACTAGTCATATTACAAAATATACCGCAAGGCTTGTGTCGTGTCAGCGCTGAAACGGCTTGATGCAAAACCTTTACTCAACTGAACTTCAACCTACGAGTTTAAACATTAAACTCGCTGAGTAAACTTTGCTCAGTGGGTGCTTATAGCCAAAGTTGAAAACCATATTTATATAAATACATTCAAAAACATTGGAAGTATAGCATAGAAAACATTTATAAAATCATATAGTAAAAGCAAGATAAAACAGAGAAAACATTTATATGATACATGTTTTTAGCTCTAGTAGCATTGGAAGAACCCAAGGATAAGATTAAGGTCTTATATTATCATATGGGTACCGTTATACCCGTGTTCCTCATTGTATAATCATATGAATAATTGAGTACCGTTATACTCAAAGTCTTTTCATTTGAGGACGTTGTGCTCAAGAGTTTTCATTAGAGTGTCGTTATACTCATAGTCATAATTACCGCGGTTCTTAACCCTACGATGCATCGTATCCTTATCACTATAGTTTCAAACCCTAGCCACTTGAGCGTTAACATTATACTCAATATTTCTTATGCATTTAATCTCATTACATGTTCTTTATTCTTATGTCTCTCATTTCACATTGGTATGCCATGGTGCTATGTGTCAAATATTATCATTTACTAGGAAAAAGTATATAAAACATGCTTAAAAGTATGTTTTCATCCTTAAAAATCATTCCTAAGAGTGTTAAACATGTTATTTCAACATTATAAACACTTTAGGTTGACTTCCAAGTGGTCTCGCACGAGACATAACCCTCTGGAATTGATCCGGAAGTCATCTCGCGCAAGATAACAACTTTAGAAGTAGTTCACAGGTGTCTCGTGCGAGTCACATGCTACTGGGACTGAAATTGCACGTGTCTCACGCGAGACAGTTTAATCTCGCACGAGACAAGTCTAAATTCCAGCCTGCGCAACATTTACTCTTTTAACCATAACTTTTGATTTACACAACCAAATCAAGTGATTCAAAATGCGTTGGAAAGCTTATTTCAAGAGCTACAAAAGTTCCTTCTACCAAAAACTCGAAATCCAACGTTTTTTTTATAGAAAATTCGTGTTGAAAATCATATACATTTCTTTCCTTTAAAACATGCTTTCCCAAAAACTTAAATTTCATAAAATAAACACACAATCAACTTAAAACCAAAGATATGCCATTTCCATAACAAGAAATACATTTCAAACAAAACAAAACTTTAAAATGAAATGGTTAAGCACCAAACCTTAGATTTTAGAGCTTCTTCAAAGCCTAAGCACCTCTTTGCCCTTTTTCCTTTGCCTTATCTTCTTGATCACCTATAAATACAACATATTTTAGCACCTATTTAAAAGATGACCTAAAATCTTCACTCACTCACCTAGGGTTTCCACCATACATAAAACCTAACCATTACTAACTTGAATAATCAAAATCTAGTCTTAATATTAGCTCACTACCCTTATCCCTTTACATAACTATCAAGAAATGAAAAACCTAACATTATTTCTTACCTCAACCCTTAACTTTTCCTTGATGTTCTTGAGATAAAGACTTGGAAGATTTCCCTTAGTTGATGAGGAGAGGGCCGGCCAAGAGTTTGCAAGAGAGTGTAAAAGATGGAAGTGGTAGAGATGGAGA
>CATIWJ010112523.1:0-19622 GCA_949640765.1 Croton laevigatus
AATAATAAAATTCAATTCTCATTCTTCAAAATAATATCATTAAGGGATAAATAATTTTCACTTTAACATAATTCAATCAAAATAAATTGTTGAAAATCTCAATTAAATATAATTTTACTTTTACCGAGCCGGTTACTTCGCGCCTGCGAATACCGCTTCGGTAACAAAAATCATTTTATAACTCGAATACACATTCGAGTTCTCACAAAATCATATCTGAAATAAAATCATATAATCCAGAAATATAAATCAAATAATATAAAAAAATATGCATCTCAATAATTTTAAACAAAATAATTTAAATACTTTAAAAAAATAATAGTACCAAACCTGATTTTTAGCTCTGCAAACCTCATTTCTCCAAATAATTTATTCTCTTTGCTTTTCCTCCAAAATCAGGCCTAAAAATAATTAAAATAATTTCTAAGAACGTTACTATTATTTATTTGGGTCTTTAATTGGCCAATTTCTCAAAATATTCAAAATTTAATCTTAAATTAATTATGTATTAATCTGCCGGGTTTAATTGAAGTTCAAAATTAAGTTCAGGGGCCAAAATGTAAGCGGCAGTGCTTACTTGAAAGGCGGAACAAATTTATGGGGCAAAAACGTGAGGCGTGCTGAAGCTGAGGGACCAGGCGGGCGATTTTCCTCAAAACGCGGATTGACTCGCGTTTTGACCGAGTCACTGTTCACCTCCTTCTTCCTTTCTTTTCTTCCGCTCCGTCCGCGTCGGTCCTGAACCAGACCAATTTAGCGGCGGTTCCGGTGATCTCTGGCGGCGAGGTTGGTCCCGTTCGCTTCCTCTCCATGTTGGCTACCGGAATATGTCTTCGGATCGGCGAATGGTTGTTTGTAGCTCGTGTTTCAAGCCTCGAAATACCCCCCCTGCTCAAGCTTTGGGCTTCGAAAGTTTGGTATCTTATTAACGTTTTCGAGCTGAAGTTCTTGTTTCTGATGACTGGTCGGGGTTTTCTTACTTTAAACTTGTTCTATTCAATTTCCAGAACTGATTTCCAGTCTTAGATACAAATTCTATTGGGGAAATCAAAAGATGAAATTTTAAATTTCTCTTCCTCTTAGTTTTCGTGCAGCACTTCTTCAACCTCCATTTCTTTTTCTTAAAACTTCATATTTTCTTTTAAACCCTCTTCCCAGATTCCTTCTGATTGCATGCTCAAATCATTTACCACAGGTTACTGATAGGAAGACTTTCAAAGTTGAGAGGATCTATTACTTAATGTGTAGCTCTCTTAGTTTTCAAATAGAAATAAGAAAATTTTATTTTCAGTGCATCGTCATTCCACTGCATCCAGCAACTGCCACCTCACATTGCACTTAACAAATATTCTGCATGCATTCTTTAACTTTGCCACATACTTGCAGAATAATCCCACCTTTCAAATTAACCCAACACGTGTCTCTTTCCCATTCTAATTTCTGCCAAGACAAACTTCACTCAATAAAAATTTATGCATGTGCCCCTTATTACATTTCTCTTACGTTTTGATCCTTAATTAATAATTTGCTTTACAATTAAAATTCTAAAAATTTCACTTAAATCCTTGATTTTCCTTATTATTAATATATATATATATATTTTATTTTTATTTTTATTTTTTTTTAAATTTCAGTTAATCAGATTTTTGAATGTGACATTAATAAAAACAAAAAAAAAAAATTAAATTAGAGTTTAATTTTGCATGATTTTGCATGGGGCTTTTCACTCAATGCGCCTTTTCAAGTGGCGCAATGAGCCATTTCTCTAGTCCAATTGGCGCAATAGTCACAGGTTTGTCCACCTCAGCAAAAAAACATACCAAAATTGTAAAATTTTTTCAATAAACAACAAAATGAAAATTATGTACAAAAAATACCAAATTTGTCAATATTTTTCATAAACACCCTAAAAATGTCATTATCCCTAGAATACACTTTCTCTCTCTTGTTCATCAATGCAAGTAGAGATTCTCTCAAATATTCTTGACTAAATCCAATTTCCAAATCTATTCATGGTATTAGAGGTTCAACCTGTGATTTCTACTTCAACCCATCTTTGATTCCTGCCAATCTTGATTTCTGAATTTATTTCAGTTTTCCATCATAACAATTCTATCAGCTACTACTATGGCAAATACAAAAGCACAATAGAACCTCGATGAAGATACTTACATGTTGTTGAATGCAGATGCTTCCACCACCACTCTTGTTAATATTACTCACATAAAGGAATTTACTCTCATGGAGCAGATCCATGATTATAGCCCTAACCCAGAGATAAACTTGGTTTTTATCAATGGAGAAGAACCTCAACCAAACAGAAACTAATCAATCTATAAGAAATGGAAGAAAGTAGATAATGTAGTAACCATCTAGGTTCTCAATTAAATCACTCCAGAACTATAAGCTTTCTTGTATAATGCAAGTGCTAAGGATCATTGGGAGGAACTGACCACTAGATTTGGTGAGAGCAATGTTTCGTTAATCTACACGATCAAGAAGGAATTAGCGAGTACAAGAGCAATTTTATAAACCCATCAAATTTTTATTTTTTCCACAAACAAAATTACATATAGTAAATTAAGTAAAAATTATTCTTCTTGCTCCAAAATGACAAAGATAAGTGGAATGATATTGTGAATTCTTAAAATCATATGGAGGAATTTTGTTAAAATATTTTGTATTTTAAAATAAGTTTTGTATAATGAAAATACAAAATATTTTAACTATCAAACAGATGTATTTAATTTTTAAGATAGATATTAAATATCAATGTTATTTTTTTTAAAAAAAATATAAAAAAAATATAAGATTAAAATTTAAAAAGTGTGGGAGTTAGAAATTCTTCTTTTATTATAACTAAAATTAATATATGATTGAATGACTTTAAAGACAGTCATGCCATGTAATACCGAGTGGATAATTAAAAAAAGCACACGCAATTGATGAGAAATAAAGGCTCAACAACAAATACAAAGCCCTTTCAAACATTTCATAGTAATCCAACAAATTTTCAAACTTATGTCACACTCCATTTTCATACAAAAGTTAAAAAAAGTTACATAATAATTCACAATCACATGTCAATTAATATGATCAAATTGGTTAGTCTAAAAGTTGTAGCCATAGCCAATAATCCTCCAACCAAAATCCTAATTGAAGACCTAACTACTAGTGCTTTCCCTATAACAGCCCCTAACCATCTAAATACCACTAAAACTAAACTAACTGTCCCAACAGTTACTCCTAATCTTAGCTTATAATTTCTTATAAAGGAAGCAGCTAATAAGGGCCCTATTGCCCCAACTGAAAATGCAATTGCTGAAGCTGCAGTTGCTTTAAATGGATTTGGCAATTTTTTTCTTCCTCTTCTTCTCTTTGCTTAACATTTTTACCTTTTCCTTTTTCATTTTCTGTCTTTATTTGAACTAACTTTATATCTCTCCCTTCTTTTTTCTTTTCTCTTTTCATTTAAGCTAACTTTATATCCAACTGAGAGTAAACTAAAACGTACTCTCCTATGGCCATACTGCACGCTTCAGCAATTAACCCCATGACCCCGGTTAGTATCATGGCCTTGACATCTTGTTTCACGGCTAGTATCATCGCCTTTACATCTTGTTTCATGGCACCAACACCCATCGTCAACGACGTGGTGGAGACTAAACCGTTGTTGGCTCCGAGAATAGCTCGCCATTGTGCTCTTTTGGAGTAGTCAAATTCATTTTCCTTATTGGATTCAAGGTCTAGGTTTGGTTGTTGCTCTTCAGTTTTGTTAATGGCTGAAGCAATTTTAGGATTGGAGAGGGATGCCATTAAAGGAAATAGAAGTGAGGAATCATTGAAAAGGAGAAAATTAATAATAATGTAGTGAAAGTATAGAAGACACACGTTCTCAATAAGGGTATTTATAATGGATGGGGGAGAAAGCTTTGCTATGGTAGACGGCAAATGTGGGGTATGCTCATTAGTGCTGAAGAAGAAGAATAAGCATATTGTATTTACTTATTTATCAAAAGTTATATATATTATACATAAATAATATGATAGATTTATATACATATATTAGCTTTTTTAAAAAAATATACATATATTAACAATATTAATTAAAACTTAAAGTTAAGAAGACATAATAGTTGAGTTTAAATTTTTATTTAACATTTTGTTGTATGTTTACATCTCCCTTTGTGACAATTATTTGTGTGATAAAAAACTTATTGAGATTTTAATAATTATAAAGATGAATTTTGATCTATCATTGGACCAATTTTAGAAAATTTTTAGACGAAGTGTAAAATATAAAAGTTGTAGCTTAATATGTAGAATATAACTACAAGAATTAGTTTTGACTTAAAGCATACATATAGAAGTTAGACACATTTTAGCCAAACTTGCAAACTGGTTGATTCAGAGCATGAGATGAAACTTTAGTATAAATTTTGGCTATCTAAAAGACTTCGATTAGAGAAATGATAAAAAAAAAAAAAACAAAGTTGTTTCTTTATATCTTAGCTAAATATGAAAACTATAACCATCTCAATTCGAGTTTTACGGACTAAGTTAGAGGCCATATAATGAACAGTGTGCAATCTGTCTTTGGACAGACAAAAGGTCCAGATTAGAAATATTTTCAAAAATTATGTACAACTCGAATTTCCCTGAAATTTTAGTATGACGTAGCCTCTTATGTCTAATTTCAGATGACAAGAGAATTATTAAATTTGGAGAAGTAAATGAGGAGATATCAAGAAGTAAATTAGGAGAAGTAAATTAAATTAAATTAATTTGGATGGCTATTAAATTTTATAAACCCATCAAATTTTTATTTTTTCCACGAACAAAATTACATATAGTAAATTAAGTAAAAATTATTCTTCTTGCTCCAAAATGACAAAGATAAGTGGAATGATACTGTGAATTCTTAAAATCTTATCGAGGAATTTTGTTAAAATAATTTTTGTAAAACGAAAATACAAAATATTTTAATTGTCAATTTCACAGATGTATTTAATTTTTAAGATAGATATTAATTATCAATGTCATTTTTTTTAAAAAAAATATAAGATTAAAATTTAAAAAGTGTGGGAGCTAGAAATTCTCCTTTTATTATAACTAAAATTAATACATAATTGAACGACTTTAAAGACAGTCATGCCTCGTGATACCGGATGGATAATAAAAAAAATTACACGCAATAAAGGCTCAACAATAAATACAAAGCCCTTTTAAACATTTCATTGTTATCCAACAAATTTTCAGACTTATGTCACACTCCATTTTCATACAAAAGTTAAAAAAGTTACGTAATAATTTACAATCGCATGTCACTTAATCCGATCAAATTGGTTGGTCCAAAAGTTGTTGCCAAGCCAATAATTCTCCAACCAAAATCCTAATTGAAGACCTAACCACTAGTGCTTTCCCTATAACAGCCCTTAACCATCTAAATACCAGCAAAACTGAACAAACTGTCCTAATAGTTACTCCTAATCTCAACTTATAATTTCTTATAAAGGAAATAGCTAATAAGGGCCCAATTGCCCCAACTGAAAATGCAAGTGCTGAAGCTGCAGTTGCTTTAAATGGATTTGGCAATTTTTTTCATCTCCTTCTCTTTGCTTAACATTTCAACCTTTTCTTTTTTCCTTTTCTCTCTTTATTTGAACTAACTCTATATCTCTCCCTCATTTTTTTTCTTTTCTCTTTTCATTTGAGCTAACTCTATATCCAACTGAGAGTAAACTAAAACGTACTCTTCTATGGCCATACTACACGCTCCGACAACTAACCCCGCGACCTCGGTTAGTATCATGGCCTTGACATCTTGTTACACGGCGCTAACACCTATCGTTAACGACGTGGTGGAGGCTAAACCGCCATTGGCTCTGAGAATAGCTAGCCATTGTGCTCTTTTTTAGTAGTCAAATTCGTCTTCCTTATTGGATTTAAGGTCTAGGTTTGGTTATTGCTCTTTAGTTTTGTTAATGGCTCAATCAAATTCAGGGTTGGAGAGGGATTGTTGGTTGTTGCTTGCCATTAAAGGAAATAGAAGTAAGGAATCGTTGAAAAGGAGAAGATTAATAATAATAATGCAGTGAAAGTATAAAAGACGCACGCTCTCAATAAGGATATTTATAATGGATAAGGGGAGAAAGCTTTGCTATTATGGAGGGCAAATGTGGGGTATGCTCATCAGTGCTCAAGAAGAAGAATAAGCATATTATATTTACTTATTTATAAAAAGTTATATATATTATACATACATAATATGATAGATTTATATACATATATTAACTTTTTTTTTAAATAAACATATATTAACAATATTAATTAAAACTTAAAGTTAAGAAGACATAATACTTGAATTTAAATTTTTATTTAACATTTTGTTGTATGTTTACATCTCCCTTTGTGACAATTATTCGTTTGATGAAAAACTTATTGAGATTTTAATAATTAGAAAGATGAATTTTAATCTAGCATTGGACCAATTTTGGGAAATTTTTGGAGGAAAATAGATAAGAAATTTAAAGAAGTGTAAAATATAAAAGTGGTAGCTTAATATATAGAAAATAACTACAAGAATTAGTTTGGACTTAAAGCATACACGTAGAAGTTAGGCACATTTTAGCCAACCTTGCAAACTGGTTGATTAAGGGAATGAGATGGAACTTTTGTATAAATTTTGGCTATGAAAAAGACCTCAATTGGAAAAATGTAAAAAAAAACAAAGTTGTTTCTTTATATCTTAGCTAAATATGAAAACTATAGCCATCTTAATTGGAGCTTTATGGACTGAGTTAGAGGCCAAATAGTGAGCAGTATGCAATCTATCTTTGGACAGACAGAAGGTCCAGATTATAAACATTTTTAAAAATTATGTACAACTCAAATTGTCCTGAAATTTTAGTATGATGTAGCCTCTTATGTCTAATTTCAGATGGCAAGAGAATTATTAAATTTGGAGAAGTAAATTAGGAGATATCAAGAAAGACAGTTAGTCAAGTAAGGATAACAAAAGGACATAAATGAAATTTGTTCCAAAAAGTTAAGGATGTTCATGTAAAACTTCAATCAAGCGGCACAAATTGTTACCAGTGCTTAAATATGACCTTGAAGATATATTCTCAGGATGTCACAATTGAATTTGTGACTAAGTAAATTGTGTAATGGAAAAAAGGATCAAATTGTAAGTTTGTAAATACTTATGGATTAAGTCGCAAATTCTCCATATTAAATTACAGTATTCCAAATGTGAATAAATAAAGTTGGCGATAATTTCTGAAGGACTAAAGAATGAGATTTTAGAATACTTAATTTTCCTTTGGAACACCCGTTACGGGAAATAAGCAAAAAATTCGGAAGAGCGTTTTGTAAATTTTGTCAAAAGTTGCGATTTTAGCAATTAAAAAAAGTTATGGAATAAATTAAATTAAATTAGTTCGGATGGCTATTAAATTTTTACCATTTAAGCACGGTTTTAAAAAATAAAAATACAAGCCATTGAAATATTTTCTCTTAATATATATAAAATAAAATTGGACATGGTCTTATAATTGGTTTTCTCTCTTCTATGAGTATAGTCCGTGGAAATGATACAAAAGAGGAAAAAAAAAAACTTTCTTCGATGCTTAGACATTCACTTAATTAATTGTATGATTTTTTTTAGGAAAAATTAAGATTTTGGATAATACCTAAACTTGCATCAGATTAAAATTGTGTAAAATACACAAGACAACTATATTAATTTTGTTTGAATTAAATGGTTATGATAATAACTAAGAACAAAAAAAGTACTAACAAATGACAAAACATATAGGTTGTAGTATATATTTTACTTTTATGAAAAGAAAAAGAGAATTTTGTTATTATAGGTAAAAGGAAAGATGAGTTTTGTTTCTATTCTATATAAGTATATATGAAGTAGTTGTGAGAAAAATTAGGGGAAAAAAAGAGAGATTCTGATTGAGTTACAATAAGTCTAATCATGAGTTTGGCACAAGAAATTAGGTTTCTAGTTACAAATTATTTTGTCACTAGAAATATATATATTATCATAATAAATATTGTTGGGACAAATAAATTTTGTTGAAATAAATCCGTCTTAATAAATATATTGTGACAAAATGTGATTTTGTAACAATATTATATTTTATTGTGTCTAAACTTTTTGTCATAGTTCATTTATTGTGATAAGATAATTTTTCTTAATAAGTTACACATTCATCACAACAAATTTGATTTAGTCACAAATAAGATAAATCTTATTATTAAACAATATATAACAAACACATATTGGGCTACAAAAATAATTGCCATAACTTTTTATAATAGTAAATTGACAAATCAATATTTATCATAATTGTCATTATAATAAATTGTTTTCATCATTTATTGACAATTTATAATCACAAATTTATAGCAGATAAATTAAATTTATAGAATTAGTAAATGAAGGTATAAAAAATTGAACTAAAAAGTAAAAGCTGAGTTATTTTTACATTATCCAAAACATGTATAGCTTATAATAGAAAATAAGAGATAATCATACTACTACACTATAGAGAGAATTTATGACCAATTTATACAATAAACTCTCCATGAGGGCAGCAACTCAATGTTCCAAGTGGTCCAAAAGTTTAAAGCGGTCAAAGAGGCATTGAAAAGTTAGAATGTTACCACCTTTGGCAAAATATATGAAAGAATCAACGTCCTTAAATATGAGCTGTACGAGATCCGTTCTTGCGAAGGACCAAAGAAATGAGCAAGCAACAATGGATGAAATTTGAAAACTATATGAACTTAATGCAATGCTTGATGCGGAGGAGTCTCTCATGAGACAGAAATCTCGAGTCCTAGAAAAATAGAGATAGAAAGACAAGAACTATATGAGCTGCCTTACCCAAAAAAAGAGCCTGAAAGACTTTGCATTCCATTAAAGATGATAAAGTCCACATGGTTAATGGGGAGACTAGCATCAATGGAAAACTAAATACTATGAATGCAAATACAAGTGCATACTTCACACTAAAGCATTACCCTCAAAGAGGAGTATGTGTTTAAAGTACCATACTCTTACAACCCAACAAAATACTTGCCTTCGTCTTCCTAATCGTCATTGTCATCATCATATTCCTTTCCATCCTTATCCTGCCATCAGATGAGCACAAAGAATACAATTCTAGCTATTCCCATCATAAAAGCTCCCACATTTTATGCACCAATTAGTCCATATACAATTAAGATATTAGAGGTAATACATTAAGGACAATCTTATTCAAGCAAATAAAGGTTATAAATTACATTGCATCCTACAAGAATTTTTCTTTCTATTCTCAATGGATTTGCACCCTTTTCGATTTAAATTAAAATTATTTATATAGAACAACCACATCAATGCAATGACCAATTATATTTCGCTATGATGATGCATCAATTAATGGATTAACAATGCTGAGAGTGAGAAACCCAAAATCATGGGCACCTAAATCGAGAAGGATAAAAATGAATTACCCGGATCGCCATTTGTGTTATCTTATTTAGGCAAGACATGTATTACATAGTAAATAGTAAAACAGAGCATTTTGGAGAGTGATTTATATCAATTTTTAGATAACAAATTAAGCTACAAGAAATTTCATTCGATGAAATGTTTAAATACCATGACCTCAATTGTGTTTGAATTACAAAACTATTAATAGTACTTACAATTTATATATGAAATCTACATTGAAAAAGATTTTGAGATGTAGGTTAGATTATCTTGTCAAACAGAAAGGGAACAAAGACATGGTTGCAACAAAAGTTTATCTGGGATATTTCTGCTTAAATGTGTGAGTATAACCATGGGAATGATACAAAAGAACAGAAAAAAAAACTTTCTTTGATGCTTAGACAATCACCTAATAATTGTATGATTTTTCTTAGGAAAGATTAAGATTTTGAATAAGACATAAACTTGCACCAGATTAAAACTGTATAAAATACACAAGACTATGATATTGATTTTGTTTGAATCAAATATTTATAATGAAAGCTAGAGCCAAATAAGTAATAACAAATGAGAAAACATATAGGTAGTAGTATATATATTACTTTTATGAAAAGAAACAGAGAACTTTGTTATTATAGGTAAAAAGAAAGATGATTTTGTTTCCATTCTATATAAGTATATATGAAGTAGTTGTGATAATATTAGGGAAAAAGAAGAGAGAATCTGTTTCAGTTACAACAAGTCTAGTCATAAGATGGGCATGACTTTTAAGCAACAATATGCTTTTCTTCATCAATATTCAATAGCATCCATTTATTGAGAAATATACATATTTTTTGGAACGTTTAAGTTGGTTTCTTCAGATTAGGGCTGTAAACGAGTTGAGACAAATCAAATATTGTTGTCACATCCTATTTTCTAATATAAGATATAGTAGTACAATTAGATTTCTCTACAAGAATGAAAAGCCAAGTATTCAGAATTGGTTTGGAAGGTTAGATATGATGCAAATAGCAAAGCAGCAACATTGGACCAATTTTGAAAAAATTTTAGACTAATATAGATAATGAATTTTAAGAAGCGTAAAACATAAAAGTTGTAGCTTAATATGTATAAATAATTGTGAAAATTATTTTGGACATAAAGCATACAAATAGGAAGTTACGCACATTTAACCAAATATGCAAACTAGCTGATTTAGAGTATGAGATGAAATTTTAGTCTAAATTTCACCTATCAAAAAGATCTCTGTTGGAAAAGTTAAAAAAAAAATAGTTGTTCATTTATGTCTTAGCTAAATGGAATTAATTGGAGCGTTACAGACTGAGTTAGAGGCTAAATAGTGAGTAGTGTACAGACTGTCTTTGGACAGACATCAGGTCCAGATTAGAAATATTGTCAAAAAATATGTATAACTCGAATTGCCCTAAAATTTTAGTATAACATAGCAACTGATGTCTAATTTCAGTAGGCATAAAAATTGTTAAATTTGGAGAAGTAAATAAGGATATATTAAGAAAGAGAGCAAGTTCAAGTAGGGATATCAAATGAAATTTGTTCCAAAAAGTTAAGGATGTTCATGTAAAACTTCAATCAAGCCGCGGAAGATGTTACCAATGCCTAAATATGACTTTGAAGATATATTCTCGGAATGTCACAATTGAATTTTTGACTAAGTAAATAGTCTGATGGGGAAAAGGATCAAATTGTATGTTTGTAAATACTTATATAAGTCACAGATTCTCCATATTAAATTGTGGTATTCTGAATGTGAATAAATACAGTTGGCGATAATTTTTGAAGTACTAAAGAATGATTAAGTATACTTAACTCTCGAGAACACCCGTTACGAGAATTAAGTGGAAAATTTGAAAAAGCGTTTCATGAATTTTGCCGAAAATGGCGATTTTAGCAACTAACGAAATGTTATGAATTAAATTAAATGAATTCGAATGGATATTAAATTTTTACCATTTGAGCATGGTTTTAAAAAAAAATAAAAATACGAGCCATTGGAATATTTTCTCTTAATATGTATAAAATAAAATTGGACATGGTCTTATAACTAGTTTTCTCTCTACTATGAGTATAGCCCATGGGAATAATACAAAAGATCAAAAAAACTTTCTTTGATGCTTAGACAATCACCTAATTAATTGTATGATTTTTCTTAAAATAGATTAAGATTTTGGATAATGCCTAAACTTGCATCAGATTAAAATTTTATAAAATACACAAAACAATGATATTAATTTTGTTTGAATCAAATGTTTATGATAGAAACTAGGAACCAAAGAAGTACTAACAAATGACAAAACATATAGGTAGTAGTATATATACTACCTCCGTTTTCAAAAAATTGAGACTTCACACTATTCACCCTTCTTTTTCTATATAATTTTCTTCCAGTTCTACCCTAACAATTCATATCCACTTAATTTAAAAAGTGGACCCACATATTTTTCACCACTAACTCACATCAAATCAATATAAAAAATGGACCCCACATGCACTGAAATTCAAATATCTCCTACTAAAAGACAAGATCCAAAATTGTCCAAATACATACAAAAATACTAAAAGTCTCTACATTTTAAAAACTACCCTTCAAATACAAGTCTCAATCTTTTGAAAACGGAGGTAGTATATTATTTTTATGTAAGAAAAAAGAATTTTGTTATTATAGGTAAAAAGAAAGATGAGTCTTGTTTCCATTCTATATAAGTATATATGAAGTAGTTGTGAGAAGATTAGGAAAAAAGAAGAGAGATTTTTCAATTACAATAAGTCTGGTCATGAGTTGGGCACAAGAAATTAGGTTTCTAGTTACAAATTATCCATATCCTAATCTCCATGGGACTCAACGCCCCCTCATTGCCCCTACCTCCCTACGTCCCTACCTTTTAGGACCAGTTCATTAATGGTGAATGTGATTAATTTGTTTATTTTAGGCATGTTGTGGAGAATTCTCCTCAAATTCCTACTCTGATGATCTTTTTTTAACTTTGGCATCGGGTTGGTGATTGAGCGGGCAGCGGAGCTCTTCTCTCAATGTAAAAAGTAGAGGGGAGAGAGCAAGATGGAACCATTACAAAATAGTCCGTGAAATGTAGAAACTAATTTAAGTAGAATTGAAATTTAAATTATTATTATTTGAACTCCATAATTTTTCAAAGTTTATTCAATTTTAACAAAAATTTTTCTTTAGGGTGCTATTGAAACCTTTCTAGCAAAGTTAAGAGTGATTTTGTAGCATAGTTCATTTTAAGATGAAAATGCAACTTCACCCAAAGTTTAGGGTTGGGTGAAATGATAAATTTGGCCTTCAATCAACAGTATAACTTTCTGAAAGATTAGAATTTTTGTATGTGTGGAAAATGCTTGCTTATTCATTCACTAGCTATACTTTAATATTCCAATTGATGTTGTATTAATATATAATTAAGGTACAATTTCAATTAAAAGTTAACAACAAAAAATTGTAATCTTATATAGTTTTATCTTTTTAAAGAAATCAATATTTCATAACATTTCATATGCATTGGATATGGATGAATCTATATATTAATTTTATGAAATGATTTTTTTTTTTGAGAATCTTTGTGAAAATGAAATTAAAATTGATATTTATTTTATATTGAAAGGTAATTCTAGATGTATATAATAATTTTAAAATTAAATATGCATAATTTATTAAGAAAAAATATCACAATACTATTTAGAAATTTAAACCAAAAATTGATCTAGGACTTTTTAATTTTTATCTTTTTCTTCAATTTTGGTTTGTTATCTTCGTACATGTCATCTTTTTTTTGTCTTGTTGGTGGCCTTTCAATTTCTTGGACATATGATATTACAATCCTTTATACTATAGCATAAACTTGATTATTTCTTTGCAATATATTATTCTTTTCCTTGTTTTTGTCTTCTTCCATGTAATCTCTTCATGATTATTTTTTGTTAACATGTCATTTTTTTTACAATGGATATACATACCTATTACACATGCATCCATGAGGATGGGAATTTATGTGGAATTTGATCTCAGACAAGTTAGCTACGGAATGAAAGTGTTTTCCAACTGCGCTAGCCATACTCCCCTTATCATGTCATTCCATTGATAGTATTGTTTGAAAAATAAATTATATTTTGTAAGGTCCCAATCAGAGTAAGAATAAATGAAAATAATTTTTCTGCTTATGGTGAGAAAAGAACCAGTAGTGAGTTTGAGAATATTTTTGCTTGCCCTTTATTGATAAATAGCAGCAACATATATACTGCAGAAAGATAACAACTTCCCTACAAATAAGGATGACTAATTCTGAAAATAAAAACAAACAAGTAGTGCTGAATCTAGAAAATCAAATAACATAATCAAAGAAGAATCAAATAACATCTATTTTAGGCAAGCAAGCCGCAGCAGTAGCTCAGTCATGATACTTGGAATTGGGCTTCAGCAACCGACTGGACCTTCTTGGTCATTCACTACCTTCCCCTCGGACAGCAACCTTATCCTCAAGGTTAATGTTAGGAAACCGCTCCTGGAAGGACTGAGAATCTTCCCATGTAGCATCTTCCATCAAAAGGTTTTTCCATTTGACCAGAATCTGTTCAACAAATTTGGCTCCTCTCTTAACCCAGCGGGTATCCAATATGGTTTCAGGATCCAAGATTAATTCACCATCATCAGTTAAAGGTGGTAGTACATTGCTGGAAAGAGCAGAATCACCAATCCTCTTCTTTAACAAAAATACGTGGAAGACTGGATGAATGCGAGATCCAGTGGGGAGTTGAAGTCTATAAGCAACTTTGGCCTATTTTTTCTTCAATTTGATATGGCCCATAAAATTTGCAAGCTAACTTCGGATAAGATTTAGCAGACACAGATTGTTGGCGATAGGGATGAAGCTTCAAAAATACCGAATCACCAACTTCAAACTGGATATCTCACCTTTTAGAATCAGCATATTGCTTCATTCGATTTGTTGCAGCCTGAAGGTTTGATTTAAGTTGACGCAGCAAGGTATCTCTTGAAATGAGACTTAGATCAACCTCATTAACGGAACTGCTTCCTTCATGATAGTGGGGAATTGTTAGAGGCAGTCTGCCATACAAGGCCTGGAAGGGAGTCATTCCTGTTGATATATGGAAGGTTGTGTTGTACCAAAATTCTGCCCAAGGCAAAAAAGAGAACCATTTGCGGGGCTATTGGTACACAAAACTTTGGAGGTACTGCTCAATGCAACGGTTAACTACTTCGGATTGCCCATCTATTTGAGGATGGTAGGCTGAACTCATTTTAAGTTGGGTTCCTAACATCTTGAAAAATTCTCGCCAAAAGTGACTTACAAAGATGGGATCTCAATCACTAATGATTGTCCGGGGCATGCCATGTAACTTCACGATTCCTTCGACAAACTTTTCAGCTACCACCTTCGTCGTATATGGGTGTGAAAGTGCCATAAAATGAGCAGATTTGCTCAATCAGTTAACCACAACAAGGATAGAGTTCTTACCATTCGAAGTGGGCAGTCCATCGATGAAATCCATTGTGATATCATCCCAGATTTGGCAAGGAATCGGAAGTGGTTGCAATAATCCGGCGGGTGACAAAGTTTCACTCTTAACTCGTTGACATACTTCACAGGCTGCTATATAATTCTTGATAGTTTTATGCATTGCGGGCCAATAAAAATGTTGAGTAATCCGCTTGTAGGTCCTCAAGACTACAGAATGACCACCAAAACGGGAATCATAAAACTCATGCATGAGTTGTTGAATAATTAAAGATTGGGGAGGCACAACAATACGGTTCTTGTAACTCACCAGCCCGTTTTTCCATCGATACAGATTGCCTGGTTTTGTGGATGCTTTTTTGCCTATTTTAATCATGTAAGGATGAGTTTCAGCTTTTTTTTTATTTATTGTATCCCATAATGGAGACTGAGATACAAACAAAGCTTCCAAACTTGGACTGCCTGAAACCCATGATAGTGCATCAGCTGCATTATTCTCTTTTCCTGATTTATAACGGATCTCATAATCATACCTAAGAAGCTTGGAAATCCATTTTTGTTGATCTGGTGTTATCACTCGTTGCTTTAACAAATGTTTGAGGCTGATCAGTGTGGATGATAAATTTTCGGCCGAGCAAGTATGGTCTCCAAGTCTGAATGGCTTGTATGATAGCCAACATTTCTTTTGCATAAATTGACCAGGAGCGTTTGCTGCTACCTAAAGCTTTGCTCACAAAAGCAATGGGTCTGCCTTGTTAAGATAACACCGCGCTAATGCCGTTGCCCGAAGCATATGATTCAATGATGAACGTATCATCAAAATTTGGCATGGCAAGAATAGGTGTGGCTGTCATTGCAGATTTAAGCTGCTGGAAAGCCGAATCTGCTGCATCAGTCCACTGGAATTGTCTTTTTCTCAATAGATTGGTGAGTGGCTGTGCGATAAGGCTGTAATTGCGTATGAACTTCCGATAGTAACCTGTAAGACCTAAAAATCCACGTAACTCAGAAATATTAGTGGGTTTAGGCCAATTTACCATAGCTGAAATTTTAGTTTGGTCCACCTTCACCCCTTGGGAAGTGACAATATGTCCTAGATACTCTAACTCCTACATCCCAAAAGCACATTTAGAGAATTTGACTGAGAACTGGTTCTATCTCAAGATTTCAAAGACTGTGTGGACATGGTCAAGGTGAGTGGTCCAATCGAGGCTGTAGATGAGAATATCATCGAAAAATACCAATACAAATTTATGGAGGTAAGGACGAAAGATAGAGTTCATAACTGCTTGAAAGGTCGATGGTGCATTACATAAACCAAAAGGTATGACAAGATATTAGTAATGCCCATTATGAGTACGGAATGCAATTTTTGGAATATCTGCATAATGAACTCGTACCTGGTGGAATCCCGCTTGAAGATCTAGTTTGGTAAAATATTTTGCTCCGTGGAGTTCATTAAGCATATCATCGACGGTGGGAATTGGGAATCTATCTTTGATGATGACAGAGTTAAGTGCTTGATAATCAGTGCAAAACCGCCAAGACCCATCTTTTTTTTCACCAACAAAACAGGAGAAGAGAATGGACTTGTACTGGACCTTATCAACCCTGATTCCAACATGTCCTGTACCTGTTTCTCAATTTAAGCTTTTTGGAAATAGGCATACTGGTATGGCCTGATATTGACGGGTTCAGTACCCTCTTTCAAGTTGATGTGATGCTCTATTTCTCTTGGAGGTGGCAATTGTGTCAGTTTCCGGAATAGGTCCTGATATTGATCTAGTATTGATTGTAAGTTGGGGTGAATGAATTCTGAACCCCTAATGGGATCAATACAAACAACGAATATTGAACTACCATGTCGTGCTTCTTTAGTGATGGCCTGTAGAGATGATGATTGACTAACTGGTGTCCTTAGGCCCTGTAGTTTATGAGTGTGGTTGTCCCATTGGAACTCCATAGTTAAGTCCTTCTAATTACATGCTAATGTTCCCAACCTTTCCAGCCATTGAATCCCTAGAACCACATCCAAACCGATTATAGGCAAAGCAAACAAAGTGACTACAAAAGGTATACCTTGGAGGTGCAGCTGGACATCATTGAATTTGCCTTGGCATTTCAATAATCCTCCATTCGTAACCTTGACATCACAAGGTTTGAACGGCTCCACTGGTAATTGCAGCATGTCTGCTACCCTTTCATTGATGAAATTATGTGTAGATCCGCTATCAATCAATACTACTAGAGTGTGGGAACCAATTTTTGCTGTTTGTGAGTTGCCCAACCTGAGAGTGCATGTAGGGATATTTCTGGGTGGTCTTCTATGGCTGTCTCCTCATCATCACCGCCATCCAAAAGGAGAAGTTGGGGTCCCCTACAACGATGCCCAGGAGTGAATTTCTCCTCATAATTGAAACAGAGACCTTGGGCATGTTTTTTCTGCATCTCATCCCAAGTCAACCGACGGATAGGTGTTTCTATTTTTTTAATTGGGGAAGAAGTCGATTGTACAGTATTGGGTCGGTTAAATTTCCTCTGCCGACTCAGCTGCTCATCTCTCATTCTGGCTAAGCTGATTGCCTCCTTCAAAGATTTCGGCTTAAACATCCGGATCCCATCGGCGATCTCTGATTTTAATCCACCCATAAAAGTACCCACTAAAGCCTTCTACGTCCAGCCCCGTACTTATTTTCCCAATCTTTCGAACTCCTTTTGATAATCTCGTAATGAGCCCAATTGGCGAATTTTTGATAGGGATTCGTCAAAGTCTTCGCAGTCCGTTGGGCCAAATCTGGCCCACAATTCATCCACGAAGATTTCCCAGGTAACATCTTTGTCATCTTCTTCCTGGTAAGTTCACCGTAGCCATTGCCACCATTCATTAGCTTCACCCTGCATGTGATAGGATGCTAATGAAACCTTCTCATTGTTTGGCGTAGCTTGAAATTCAAAAAATTGATTGGCTCGTGCTAGCCATTTGATTGGATCAATTCCAGAGTACTTAGGGAATTCAAGATTGGCTAATTTAGAAGAGAATATTGGCTTCCCTCCTTCGGTCGATTCTGCATGGTTACTGCGTTGTTGATATGATCGCTCATGGATGTTGCTACTTCCAGCCTCTTGACGTGACAAAATTGTTTTTGATAGTTTGGTCATCATTTCTTCCAGGTGGTGCAATTTGTCCGCAACCCCAGTTTCCATTCGACCTATAGTATCTTGGAGCTGTCCCAGTCCTGCTTCAAGGGTCTCGATTCATTCGTTGTTAGTTGCCATATAGGAATAGAAAAGAATAGTAAGGAGAAAAAAGAGAAGGAGAAAAAAGGTCTCTGATACCAATGTAAGGTCCCAATCAGAATAAGAATAAATAAAAACAATTTTTCTACTTATGGTGAGAAAAGAACTAGTAGTGAGTTTGAGAATATTTTTGCTTGCCCTTTATTGATGAATAGCAGCAACATATATACTGCAGAAAGATAACAACTTTCCTACAAATAAGGATGACTAGTTCTGAAAATAAAAACAAACAAGTAGAGATGAATCTTGAAAATCAAATAACATAATCAAAGAAGAATCAAATAACAGCTATTTTAGGCAAGCAAGCCGCAGCAGTAGCTCAGTCATGATACTTGGAATTGGGCTTCAGCAACCAACTGGACCTCCTTGGTCTATCATATTTTTTATTGATTAACTTAATTAATTTTTTGCAATAAAGACTTTATATTTAGTTAGCTTGATTAAATTAAAAAGAAAATTTGAATATTTGAAAAGTACGAAAAATTCAAAATATGAAATTGAGCAAATAAATTCACGAACTTCACATCCAGTTAATATTATATAGAACAGTAAGAATATTATTTGAATTAACAATAAAATAATTTTTTATTTTCTTCAATAACTTATATACCATATTAAATTATATTAATATTAATAAAATTATATTATCTATATTATTTATCTCTTTAAGCTGCGCATAACAAGGTAATGTGCAATGTTAATAGAAAGAAGCAAGGGTTCACATTGATTGATACTTGTCCACGTTCCGGTTCTGCTACAGAAACCTACACACCAAGAGGATGATCATGACTAAGGGAGCAAGGGTGAGATTGTCAATCCAATTATTCTGCCTTGATGACCAATTATAAGAGTCATCACAAGGCTAAAAGCGAAGAAGTTCAAGGAAGTACTACAAGTTCTCATCCGAAGCATGCATACTAATTTGGAAAGAGATGAATATGAATCCATGCCATTAGAAGATTATTAGACGACAAGTCAAGTTCAAGTGAAGTCGGCAGCCCAATATGTAATCAAACATGGAGACTGAAGTTAGCGGTCCAATAGCATGGAGATTGAAGATGGAGGACCAATATTTAATTAAGCCCAATAGTTGGATGAATTTTTTTATTTATTTCCTTTTTTGTTATTTGGATTAGGAGGCTGAATTCTTTTTTTTTTTTTTTGAAGGAATTTTCATATATATATATATATATATATATAATCACACAAGCACCAAATCTGATTTGTAAACTTCTTAAGTTGATGAAAAATAAATCAAATCTACCAAACACAAAAACCAGAATTTAAAGAGACGATAATATTTTAGATGAAGAGAA
>CATIWJ010112531.1:0-10114 GCA_949640765.1 Croton laevigatus
AGGGATATTATTGGCCAACTATCAAGATTGATGCCGAAGAAATGGTAAAGAAATGCCACAGATGCCAAGAACATGCAAATGTTCAACAAGTTCCGACCTCCTCCCTCTCTCTCATTGGAGCAGCTTGACCCTTTCATCAGTGGGGGATTGATATAGTGGGACCTTTTCCGAAGGGATTAAAATAACGTAAGTTCTTGATTGTGGCTATCGATCACTTTTCCAAATGGCCAGAAGTAGAGGCAGTGGCGACCATCACTCAGAAAAAGGTTACAGACTTCGTCTACAAAAACATTGTTATGAGGTTCGGAATTCCAAGCATCATCATCACCGACAATGGTAAACAATTTGACTCCAAGCAGTTTCGAGCTTTCTGTGAAGGTCTCCATATAAATCTTCATTTTTCCTCAGTCGCACACCCTCAGACCAACGGTCAGACAGAGGTCACCAATAGGACAATACTTCAGGGGCTGAAGAAGAGATTGGATGACAAGAAAGGAAACTGGGTTGATGAGCTTCACAGCGTCTTATGGAGCTTCCGCACGACCCCGAGATCCCCAACAGGAGAAACGCCTTTTTCATTGGTATATGGAAGTGAGGCTGTTATTTCAGTCGAAATCGGCCAACCCTCTTTCAGAGTTGAGTTTACAGCGAAATTTGACCAAGATATAGAGTGAAGGACTGACTTGGACCTACTTGAAGAACTCAGAGATCTTGCTAATGCACGAGCAGCGTCATACAGACAAAAGATCGCTCGATACCACGATAAAAAAGTTAGGAGTCGCACATTCAATGTAGGCGAACTTGTCATGAAAAAGGCAGAGATCGCAAAAGGAAATGCAGGGGTCGGTAAGTTACAGCCAAACTGGATCGGTCCATTTAAGATTAATAAGGTATTGGGACTCGGAGCCTATCGCTTGGAAGATACGAAGGGAAAGATTCAGCCTCATTCCTGGAATGCAGACAACCTCAAAGCCTACCATCAGTAATGTTTGCGTTTTCTTTATTTTTGACATTTAAAAAATATCTGCATACTATATCTGTGCAAATGCTACAGAACTATCTACGTAGTGGGGATTGCTCGGTCCGCCTACTGATCTTGCTGACATTAATCAAATTTTTAGCAATTTCTTTCTACATATTGGTCGCAATGCACCTTCACCACCAATTCTACTGATTAAGAGTTGCCAAGTGACTGAGAATGATCCACGGATCATCCTTTTACGAAGAGTCGCCAAGTGACTGAGCATGATCCACGGATTATCCTTTCATGAAGAGTCGCCAAGTGATTGAGCATGATCCACGGATCATCCTTTCACGAAGAATCGTCAAGTGACTGAGCATGATCCAGGGATCATCCTTTCACGAAGAGTCGCCAAGTGATTGAGCATGATCCACGGATCATCCTTTCACGAAGAATCGTCAAGTGACTGAGGATGATCCACGGATCATCCTTTCACAAAGAGTCGCCAAATGACTGAGTATGATCCACGTATCATCCTTTCACGAAGAATCGCAAAGCGATTGAGCACGACCCACAGATTGTCTTTTAACGAAAAATCGCCAATTGACTGAACGTGTCAAAGTGAAAGGATACAATTTATGCATTCTAACAACATTTACATTAAAAAGCAGTAGATGATTATTAACACACAGTTCGGTATTTTGAATATGAAGAATATGATATTTATTTGAACAAAAATACGGGTACAAAGAAGCTCAAGTCGAATTAAATACAAGGAAGCTCAACTAAACAACAACACAGATTCCTAATCTACTTGACTATTATCCGCCCTATCATCAGCTGGATCAGTAGATGACTTATGTTGCTCGGTAGAAAGATCTGGTTGTTTATCCATAGCCTGCTCAGGAAGATCTTCTTGATTTTGAGGAAGATCAGTACGTTGCTCCACTGCTAAGGACGATTGATCATCCCCATGTTGGTCACCTTCACCTTCATCCTCCTCGCTCTCATCATCCTTGGAATCGAAAGCATGTTTATTGAAGATATCATTGCTGGTTTTGAACATCTTCAACGCATTAGCAATGTCTCTTCCTCCCATCTTCCTCACTTCCCGAAGAATCTCGGCTCGGAAAGCGACCAACCAAGCTGCATCATTTCTTCTCACATCGGCCACTTCTTGTTGCGACCGGGTGATGTTCTCTTTTGCCAGACGAAGATCCTCTTCTACTTGATGAAGGTTCCCCTCCACCTGATGAAGATCTTCTTTCTCCTCCTCGATCTGCTTTTTCAACGCCTCAGCCTCATCTTTTGGGCCTCGAAGGCATAGCGCGTACTTCGTTCTTTGCCAATAGCAGCCTCTAATTCAGCACTTAACCTCCGGAGCTCGGCCTCTCTCCTCCGGAGCTCAGTTTCTAGCTCAGAGTTCAACTTTCGGAGCTCCGCTTCCTTCCTCTGAAACTCTACATCCTTTCGCTGACCTTGACTGTTCAGCTCCTCTTTTGTAGTTGACAAGCTCAGAGTCAGCTCGGCAATCTTCTTGTTTAGTTCCGCCGCCTGTTTTTCATATGCTCCGCGTAGCTCATGCATTCTACGCATCTCCTTATTGGACAGACTGGCCTCGGTGCGGAAGAGTTCCAACATCTGCCACAAAATATCATAATTCATATTGGTATTTGCTTATTCTAGAAACTTAGATAACGAAAGCCTCACCTGCAAGCCATAGCTATAACCAAGGGCCAGCCTTTCTGACCGATCCATGGCCGTAAATCTTTGACTATCAGCAGCCATCCCGACAGACTTGACAATATCGTGTGACAAACCAAGGTTTGTCACACTGGGATTTGGTTCGTACCTTTCCACCGCATAGTGCTCAAAGGTACCGATGCCTCTACGAGTACCCTCCGATCTGGTGGTTGCCTCATGCCCAGTAAAAAAGTCGCCTCTTCCTCGTCTGTCAGTACGGTGAGTCTCTTCTTCAGTTTCATGAATTGACGACGGCCCCGCATGACTAATAACCATCTGCCCAGTACTTGGCTCCACTGAAGGTAGGGGCATGCTTGGTGGAGGCACTCTTGATGGGGAAACTCCGTCCCTTTGAATCTCCATGTGGGGAGGCTCCTCCCTACCGGTCTCTGTGGGAGAAATTTCTTCCCCGCGGACCTCTGTTGGGACGTCTATCCGCTTTCTTTTTCTTTGGAGCCTTTCTTCTTCAGAAGCTCCCGTCTCCTTACTTAGGACCTTTTTGGCTGATCGTTTTCTAGCTACCTTCTCAGCTTTTTTCTTCTCCAGGTCAGCCATTAGCTCTTGATACGACGCCATTCCTACAACAAATGAAGAATGTTATGATCAGCGATATGACCAAATCACAAACATAAGCTTCGATAATTACAGCCGCTTCGATTCAAGCGCCTTCCTTGGTGATCAGTCACCGCACCCGTATACCAATGCTCAGTTAAGTAGCCGGCATCATAAGAACCGTTCGCTACCATGATCAGAAGCCTATTTATATGCTCCTTCTCTTTTTTGCTCAGCTCACCGAGCTCGTTGAGCTTCTTGGGCTCCACGTTCCTATTCCATTTTTGAGGAACGGCACGCAAAGACGGATGTGCAACCACGAAGAACTCCTTCTTCTAGTTTTTCCTCAGATATGTAGGCAGTGTGAGCAGTTTTTTCTCTGCCTGAAGATGGGCGTGATCAAACCTCTTGTTCACCACCAACTTGTATAGACCTAAGAATTTTCTCAGGGTCAGAGCGAATGGTTTTGAACAAGGGGACGCCAGAAATTGTACTGATCGAATAATCTTCCATGCATTCGGATTCAGCTGAGCGATGCTCATTCTATAATAGCTCAGTAATTCCTCTTCTAGCTTTGTCAGAGGAAACCTCAACCCAGACGCTAGATCCTCCACATATACAATCCTCCCATCTGCTTCTGGAGGACTCTGGTCAGCACACCTACCCTTTTCAGGTAAGAAACAGATGAAGTCGCTAGGTATGTCATACATAAAGACTACTTCCTCGAGTCTAGCCTGGCTCAGCCCACATGGGATGTACTCGACGGCTAACGATTCGGTAGCCACTTTCTTTTTTGTGGCAGCAGGCTCAGCTACTTTCTTTCCCACTGCCTTCTCCTGGGGATCAGTAATTCCAGGAGTCTGCTTCTTTGCGACACCTTTGCTCGAGGTCGGTACGGCCTTCAATGGCCGAGCATGTATCGCCCTTTCAGTAATAATGATCTGCCCCTTCCTTTTTCGAATATGATCATTCCCTTCAGACCCATCAGATTCGTCCCTCAGCTGATATCGTTTACCAGAAGGGGACACCCTTACACGACCCTCGACCATATCAAAGACAGAATGGCCGGATTTCTCACCGAAAAACTGGGCAATAGACTCTACAGACGGATTTTGGGAATCGCTCTGATCACTCATTTTCTCTCAAATTTAAATAAATAAGAAGGGAGAATAATACAAATAGAATGAAATTCTACCTAATTTGTGGGGGGAAGACGAGTATGCTACGCCGAAAACAAGAGGAAATAGAAAAAAATCGCGAGAGAAGAAATCGGAGTTGCAGAGCTCTTGAAAATGACAAATAGCGAGTAAAAAATTCAAAAACAAGAGCAACAATTGATATTTATAAAAGAAAGGATGAAGTGAAGGGTCGTTCATTATGATGGTTTCAGAACCGAGGCGACGTTTCACCTAAATCGGGACACGTGTCATCCAGTGGACGTCGGGCGGGAAAAGGTCACCGCCTAAAAGTTAAATAATGGCCGTATAAAAATATGGGATGTGCCCTAGTGGGCTAGAAGCTCGAAGCCCAACAAGACAGCTGTTTAAAAAGCACTGAAGGTCAAATCAAGCACACCGAGCGATAGATTAAGTATCTGGTATCAAACTAGATCAGTACACATAAGTGATTACCCTCAGTCTTTAACTAAGGGACTTGGGGGGGGACATGTGATGATACAGTGCCTATTGGGACCGAGACCTAGAACTTTGTGGCTAGACCCTCATTATCTAGGCCTAATGAAGGCCCAGAACCAATCTGAACCGAGCCCATTAATCGGAGTCTGGAGGTCAGCAATTGATGGCTGATCCCCAGACAGTTCAATCAACATCCAAGGCAGAGGTCGGTACCGATCCATCGCTCAAGATTCATTCCAATCAGGACTTTCCTAATCATATTCTTAAATATAAAAAAGAAGACGCGTGACCTATACTCTGATAGGAGACAAATAGACAAGTGACCCGTACTTTAATAAGCATGGGCTTTTAAATATATATATTATAGTCATCATTACGGAAAGTGGACATTTACTGTCATCATTACGGATGGATTGTCATTACAGGGTTTCCACGTGTAAGATTGTCTAAAACCTTTATTATAAATACCTCAAGGATCTATTGTTCTGAGGACTGAATTCTCTTCTTCATTATTATTTCTTTATATTGACTGACCCCTGAGACTGACTTAAGCATCGGAGTGTTTGCTAAGGCAGCCCCCCCTTGTTTCTCCTTTTGTTTTCAGGATATAACCAGCCAGACTTAGCCATCGGCTCCTTCGAGGTGAACCACGGCTCATAAAGTTTGCCACATTGGACCCGGAAACATCACGTATGAAATAAGAGATTGATTAAAACTAATTTAAGAAGAAATGGTAGATAAGAACAAAATTGAATTTGAACTATTGAATTAAAAGGAAAAGAATAATAAAATCAAATAATGGAATAAAATCAATTGAGAATATCGGAAGAAATATTCAAACAAAAAGATATTGATTCAATAAAGAAATATTCAGAACTCATAAACTTAAAGATATCAAAGATACTATCGGGGTCGAAATTGATTACAGGCAAATCAAGATTTGGTGGTGGAGTCGGTGGTTGAGAAGGAGGCGGTGGTGGCGAGTGAAGGCTGGAAAGGAGAGGAAGAGAAGACAATATATGGTGGCATGGCATAGAAGAGAATAAGGGAGAGGAAGAAATAAATATTATTAAAATAAATAAAAAATGATATAAAAATAAATAAATAATAATATTATATTTTTTTACTCAGTCTCACTCTCCCCACAAAAGTTTGTGATTCACTTTCCTGGCGAAAAATAAAAAATGCAACATTTTTACAACATTATGGATCAAAATGGTGCCCCGAAAAGGTGAGGGAGCCAAATGATTTTTTGGCCATAGTTGGGGATCAAACTACGTATTAACCCTATTTAAATCTCTTAAAAATAGGTTGAATCTAACGAGATTTGTAAAAAACCCGACAAATTCGGGTGAAACAACCTTCCAATTTTGCGGGTTGATTGGATTAACCCGATTTTGAACAGCCCACATATATATTAGGTGATGATATCAATATCTTTAATTAGTAGTATCATCTTTCTATATGCAATTAGTTATTAAATTTTATGGGTCCAACAAGAAATCAATTCAATTCTAAATTATATTAGTATTGGATTGATGACTTTTTTTTACAACTCTAAATCAATTGTAATAAGTGATACTAGTATATACTAGATCAACAACAATAACAAATAAACAATAAATAGTTATGAAAGGAGCGGGTCTGTGGTAGGGAGCCAGCAGAGATGGTAAGACATTTACCCTCAAGTCTTAATGAACTAAGTTCGAATTTCCATATCTACATCCGGGTGCGTGAGTTTATATCTATGTTTTAAAAAAAAAAAAAGGAGCGGGTCTAGCAAAATAGAAGTGACCAAGGCTTGTGGAGGCAGCGTTTCGCCTTTGAAGGCCCGCAGTTACAATTGACCCCTCCAATCCCCTTCTCCCAAATATCTAAGACAAAAAAAAAAACAATAAATAATTATGAAATGCTTCATCCACCCCAAAATAAGTGTTTCACTTACACTTTTTGTACTATTAAAAAAAGTATTTTTTATGTTGAAATTTAATAGATAAAAGGACTGTTTTTATTATGTTAAAATTTATCTTTCATTTAAATATTTTGTTATATACATATATGGAATACTTTCTATTACGTGAAGGGTAAAAAAAGTAAAATATATATATTTTTTATTTTTTCATCAAAGTTCATTTGCAGATATTGTGATATTAAGAAACGATGAACATAGAGCTACACATCACAGGCATAATTGGAAAATAATAATGTAACAAAGAAAACAGAATTCCAAGAGTTTATTAAGCCTAAGACTATCAAAAGTAAAACAGTTTTATTTTAGTTAAAATCTAAAAAACGCAATACTTATTTTGGGAAAAAAAAATTGACAAATAAGACTCTTACTTAATAATAGAGTGAGTGTATGACTTCTGATCCATATACTCACTCTAATGAGTGAGTATATGGATCAGACGTCATTATTAATTAAGTTTGGTAATTTAAAATTTGAATTTGGAGGTTACAACTGTAATTTAGGAACAATAGCATTTCAATTTAAGTTTAAATACTAAAATATGGGAATATGGATATATTCTTACACTATAGTATTAAGTACTAAAATAAAAAATAAAAGAACAAAAATTTGCTTATCCTTTGTCATCTTTCCCTTTAGATCTTGGTATTTAAAATACAGTCTGCTTTCTGTACTTATTTTTTTACTTTGAATTAATATCCATTAATTTCTGTCATCTAATCTTTCTTTCACTTGTTTTGCTAGTTTTCTGTTACCAAATGGATGCTCTTCTTTCCATCATCCTTGACTCCATCACTGAATGTGCTGTAGCTTTCTAACCATTTTTATTTCTAGAAATGTTTTCAAAACAAAATTGAAAAGACATTAGGGCAATGTGAGTTGCCCTATATAATGCAATATAACCGTAACATAAACACGGTTATATTGCATTACAACCTCTCATCAGTTATATTGCATTACAACCTCTCATCAATTATATTGTATTACTGCATATCAAATACTACCTCTGTTTTTTTCATTTTTTTACATTCACTATTTCATCAATACCAATACAAACCCACTTTTCAACAATACCAATACAGAAATAATAATAAATAATTACTAACTCTTTAAAAAACTTACTTTTTTACCAATACCAATAAAAAAATAATAATAAATAATTACAAAACTTATTATAAATGGAAATGTAAATGTAAACAACTAAAAAAAAAACCAAAAAATGGAAATATAAATATATCATAAAAACGGAGGTAGTACTACCCAACACATCCATGTCTAAAATCTTGTATTTATTGCTGCAGAATGAGACCAGAAATGAAGAGATTCCATTGCAGATATGAGAATGAACTTATCTGCATAAATCTTTTATCTTCGGTCATTTTTTGTAAGATTTTTGTCATTTTAGAAATTCAAAATTTTTTTTCTTATTCAGACAAAGAGGATTGATCTTAGGATATATACCAAGTTTTGGTGTGTTTTTTCAGGCTAAATGTTATCTTATTGCTTTGAATGAAACAGTTGGATCAACCATATAATAGTAAAATATTGCAAATTTAAGAAATATCAACTGTATTCTTCTTCTTCTTTTTTTTTTTCCTTCTAATAATAATGTCACTCAAAATCAATTTTTATTTATATACCAAACCAATAGTAATTTACCGGTAGACTAAAACAAAGTTAATTTCTTTTCACAAAAGTAAAAATATTATTATAATTAGAAAAATCATTTTTACACCCAAGTCTCTTTTTATTCTATGGTAACATCTTTCTAAGAAAGATAATAAAAGAAATGAATTCAAGTTTTGCCGTAAATATATTTGTATACAGAAAAAAATTATTTTGGGTGGGTGCACCTAAATTAAAACCATTTGGCTGCTATAGGCAGAGTCTTCTTTAATACTTAATAAGATCTTAAAAAGTCATCTTATAGATTTGGATGAAACAAGTTGGATTAGTCATATAATTAGTTAATTACAAAAATTGCAATTTGCTTAACAAACATTAAGATTATTGTTTCTATGGAATAAGTTGTTGGCCTTTCGCTTTCCATGTTCGGTGTTCTATAGTTTTTCTTCATAAGCTCCCCCATATATGCCTCCCCCATATAGGCCTTGTAAAATTAGAAGTCGTCAAATTCGAATTTGACACGACTAATATGACAATTAGTCAGATTAAAATTGAGGCTAAATGGATGATGACATGGGTTATTTTGCGAGTTAACAATTCATGCCTCATTTGACTTTATGAAATATGATTTTTAAATTTTGTTTAAATTGTTTAACTTTTCACTAAATTTTAATATAATGAAGTCATTTCTCATTCTAATTGTTTATAAGTGCAAGAGATTAGTCTTGACTTAAAAAATTGATTGCATATTCAAATAATTCAATTTTGGTTGTTACACACCAACATGAATAATGAATCCTAATTTTATTTTATTTTTTAAGAATCAGTCCCTTTTTTAAAGGGGGAATTTTTTTTTATTATTTATAACAATATTTTTCTGTGCAAGTTGAAGGAAATTTTCATGACATATTACTATGATGTATTAGAGCCCCTAATTTATATTTAAAGCAAAAATTATAATCACTCTACACTCCAACACTTTCTCAATTAATTCATTTTCTAATCTTTGCAAGGTCTTACAGTATTAGATAAATTAAAGAATCAAAAAATTAAACCAACATTTTATTATATATATGGCAGCTCATTTCAGCATTTTCTTCACATCTTCATTCTCTTCTCTTTATTGCTTTCTATTTTCTCTCCTTAATTTGTGTCAAAATGATTTTGGACTGCTTCATCGACCCCATTAAGCAGCTCTTCATTGAACCTATTGTTAGGTTTATAAAGTCAGCTATTGTGGACCCTCTTGAACGAAATATCAGTTACCCTTTCACTTACCAAACCAACATCGAAAACCTCAGGAAACAAGTCCATGATCTAACACCTGTAAGAGATGATTTGCAACGGAATCGTGATCAAGTTAATCTGAGAGGGGACGGAATCAATTCTACTCTTCAGACATGGTTGGATGACGCCCAAAGAGCGTTACAAAATGCTCAGAATATTATCCAAGAGGAAGATGAGACTTATTTCAATGGTATGATTCCCAACTTGGGGAAGCGGTACTTGCTTAGTAGTAAAGCTGAGGATGAAAGTAAGGTTCTTAAGGGGCTGCAAGATCATATTCCCAATTCGGGTGAAATCTCATTCCGTCCAAAACTAGAGGCTAGTTCATCTGCTCATGGAGAT
>CATIWJ010112626.1:0-18316 GCA_949640765.1 Croton laevigatus
ATTGATTGGTGTTCGAAAACGGTGTAGATTTAAAAAAATAATAAATAAAAATTTATCTTTATTTTAATATCTTGTTTGGTTGATTTGGTTGTAAAAATTGAGAGATAGATTGGTTTGAGAAATTGTAAATTTCACAAATGGGCCTCATGCCATGGTTGGAGCTTGAGGAAGAAGATGAAAATTACTCTTTGGTATTCAAAATTTCAATTTAACGAAAAACTATAAAAAAAAAATTAACAGAATAGACTTTTTAGTGTTATAAATAAAAATAGATGGACAAAAAAACTATTTTTGGAAATACAAAAACAAAATAGTTAATTATGATAGAATATAGGGACAAAATAGTATTTTTTTCCTTGTTTTAATTCATTCTCTTCGTCCTAAAATATATATTTCAATTGTAATTTTTTTTCCAAATTAAGCCTCTTAATTTTAGAGTTTAATAAAAATAAGTAGTCTTTTCGTTTTTTAACCCTCACATAGTAAAAAGTACTCGATATGTATAATAAATGCTAATATTTAAATGAATGATATATTAATCTTGTCATCTACCAAATTTTATAGCTTCAATGTATTATGTGCTTCTATTTATTAATAATAGAAAAAATGCAAGTAGATACTTATTATGGAACAAAAGTAATATAACTAGTTCAAGATTTTTATGTCATATTTGATAAATGGAACGTAACTAATTCAAGATTTTTATGTAATATGTTGTTAACAACGTCCAATGTTTCACATCCATAAATGTCACATTCTATAGGTAATAAGGTAATGTAACTAGTCCAAGATTTTTATGTCATATTTGGTAAATGAAATGTAATTAGTCCAAGATTTTTATATCTTATATATATCACGTCAAATGTGTCACGTCCATAAATGTTATATTCTATGGGTAATAAGGTAATGTAACTAGTACAAGATTTTTATGTCATATTAATGAAATGTAACTAGTTTAAGATTTTTATGTTGTATAATCAACATCCAATGTTTCGCATACATAAATATCACATTCTATAAATAAAAAAGTAATGTAACTAGTCCATAATTTTTATGTCATATGTTATAATCTACGTCCAATATTTTGTGTACATAAATGTCACATTATATGGATAACTTTATCAACATACCATAATGTAGAAATTGGAAACACAGACCTAATAATTTGAAAGGCATACAAAAAACTATTGCAATTGCAATGGCTTTTTTTTTCGCCAAAGGATGTTGCAATAGGATCCAGTGGCAAATTCATGCGATATGTGACTGAAACTGGGGACTCTCGTGGGTGCCTCCAATTCTCCGAAACCCAGATTTTGAAAACTCCATACACAAAATTCGAGTTGCAATACCCATCATCGACTCGTTCAACAAATCCCTTGGTCCACATTAGATGTTGTTACAACAACGTTTACTTGGTGAAGAAGGACCAAAGTTCAAGCTCTATGGTTGGGGCAGCTAATGAACCTGAGGAAGACCAATCCAAATGGAATTGCACACTTTTGAATTTGTTCCCAATGGAACTAAATACAATATTGTCCATGTCCAAAGTAAACTCCATCTTAATCCCAACGTTTCCGGTTAATTACAAATTTCTCAAACAGGTTCTACAAGCTATGAATGGACACTCTCGTCACACTGCCAAAGTTTATCTCCTTCAAAGGTGATAATGGTTGGTATCTCAAAGCTCGCTGGAATGGAAGCCATAATTATAATGTGTTTTCATCCGATGATATGACAGATAAACGATGTTGCTACCAAGTCTTTCCATTATACGGCGGTAGAGTTCGTATAAAGTCCCTCCTTAATAATTAATGTAATTTATTTTAATGGGTGTTGTATGGGTATACTCATATTAAATATTTATTATATTAATTTTTAGATATCTTGATAGTTATATGATTAAGTTAAGATTAATTATTAGTGTTTATAATAACTTTTCAAAAATTAATTTCAGGCTTCTACGGATTATTTTTCCTCCCTTAATATTAAAAAAAAAAAAAGAGTTTGCTGGAATCTTTAAAACTATCAAAATAATCCTTTTTTAACATGTCTAGTGATAAAAATGGAAACAAAAAAAGAGAACTTTACCGGACTCGAAATTTTGAGTCGTTTGAACAAATCTTAATTTTGCTGCTCTGAGTGCCTAATTTTTATCGCTAACTTTTTGCAAGAGCAAAGACTAAGTGTTAACAATATCCCCTCATCCTTCTGTTAGTTTTTACTTCCTAATACCATTTAAACATTTTTGTAATTCCTAATGTGACCTTATAATAGTTGTAATTTTAATTCCTTCACTTCTAACCCTTTCCTTTTCCGTTAACAAGCTGCTTAGCTAATTTGTAACCAAAGTTTATGAATTGAAAAATGCAACCAAACCAATCAACTTATCTATCAAACAGAAAAATATATTTCCCAATTTTTCATGAACAAAGCATATTTGTTTTGGGATGCTTCTACATTTCTCGCGAGACATGTAAGATTTTCATTTTTCATTTTTTTGACTCGCACGGTAGATTATTTATATTGGGTCTCAAGATCAATTTCAGTGAGTTATAATTTATAGAAATTGACTCTATATTATAAATTTTATTTGACTGCAAATTTGACGGCCTCAATTATTTTATAGTTAATATGAAATTTATAATACAGAGTCAATTTCTGTAAAGTATAATCCACTGAAATTGATATCGAGACTCAATATAGACAATCTACTGTGTGAGTTGAAAAAAGAAAATTCAAAAATAGGCATGACTTGAAATTTTCGATCGAGACATGTAGCCTTACCCAATAAATATGAAATGCATTAAACATTTTAAAATGCTTGTTTCATAGGTAACATCTATATACTCAGTACTTACAATAACTAAACTAGGAGATTGGTATTAATGGAACTACTACCTATTTATAGTTTAATTTAAGATAAGTCATAATCGCTATAATTTATCCAAAATGGATATACTATTATTTATATTTAAATTTAAATTAAAAAATATTATTTAAAATTAAAAAATATTATTTAATATTAAAAAAAAGAAGAAGATAAACGAATATTCATAAAACATTGAAAATTATCTAATTTTTTTAAAAAATAAATCTAAAATTGTATCTTATACACAGACAAATAAAATTTAATTCAAACCGAAAAGATTACAAATAAAAGATAACACCTAACTCACTATTCAACTAACAAAATCCTGATTATCCAAACGACAAGTCGAAAAAAAGATGACATCTATCGATATAAAAAGTTAAAAAAATATTGTTGAAATTTCCGCCAGCTAAAAGCAAAACGACATGACCACGTGTATTTCTTAAATGACCTTCAACTTCCGCGCATCGTTGTCATATTTGCTAGACTTCTCTCTTACTTTTACTGCTACAAATACACAGTCAAGTCATTTGAAGACTATTCTCTTCTTTACTGAATTTCGGAAATCTTGAGCTACTCATGGCGGATATAGGGAAAATTGTGCTTGACTCTGGGTGGTTAGCGGCGAGATCGACGGAGGTTAAAATCACCGGGACACAACTCACTACCACTCTTCCTCCTACTAGTTCCACCTTGCCATGGATGCCGGCTGCTGTTCCTGGAACGTAATATAGAGCAAACTTGTTCATTTCTTTCGCTGGAATTGATCTATTATTTATTATTTTTTATTTTATACCGACTGAAAATGGATAAATGAACTGTGTTTCAGGGTGATTTTGCTTAAATGTGGCAGTTATTTTTGAAGAATTGATTGTATAATGGTTTTTGGATTAAATTATTGTTGATTTACGAGAGAGTATTTGAAATCTTACGACTGAAAGTTAAAAATCTTTATTTGATTTTGCTTGATAAGTAATTATACACTGGTTTTTGGATTAAATTATAATTGATTATTTCTTTTGCAGTGTTTTGGGGACTCTTGTGAAGAACAATGTAGTGCCTGATCCTTTCTATGGTTTGAATAATGAAGCAATCATAGATATAGCTGATTCTGGAAGGGAGTATTATACATTTTGGTTCTTCACTACTTTTGAGCATAAGTTGGTATGTTTTTGTTTTTTTATGTTACTAGCTTTTTTTAAATTGTTATTGGTTTTGAATTTTATGCTCAATGTATTTTTCCAGTATTGGATCATACTGGATTTTCATTCCGCAAACAAATCTGGAAAAGGAAATGAAGTTGGTTTTTGAAAATTACTGAAAGTTCTTGTTGCATTTTGATTTTTCTTATGTTATATTTTGATATTTGTCTCTGATCGATTGGAACCTTTTTCAGTCAGGAAATCAACACCTGGAGCTGAATTTTCGTGCAATCAATTACCATGCTGAAGTGTATTTAAATGGACACAAAATGCTCTTGCCGGAAGGTATGTTTCGAAGGCATTCTCTTGATGTTACTGGTTTTTTAAATCCTGGAGGACGGAATTTACTGGCTGTTTGTGTTCATCCTCCGCTACACCCCGGGAGAATTCCTCCTGATGGAGGACAAGGGGGTGATCATGAGGTATATAGTACGACTATCCTAGTCAACCCATTAGTGGAAATTAACTATAAGTTGAACATGCTGTATAACAACCAATGTTTTTTCCCTCCTGTCAGATTGGTAAAGATGTGGCTGCACAGTATGTTGAGGGTTGGGATTGGATTGCTCCTATAAGGTTGCAACAATTTACTTATTATATTGTTTTTGAAACTCTTGAAGCAAAGCCAAATAACTTACTAGCTTCTTCAGCTTATTATGTTTTTACTTTAACAATGCGGTTTACCTATGCCTATTGATTGGATCCATTTGCTATTCTAATAAATCTACACGCCAATATAATATTCTGTCTTTATTATTTCAGGGATAGGAACACTGGCATATGGGATGAGGTATCAATTTATGTTACTGGGGTGAGTTCTATATATTACATCTGGATATCTGTTCAGAATCTTTATCAATGCCTTTTTTTTATAATAGTATTTGTGTTTGGTCATTCAAATTGATAGTGAAGAATATCAGCTTAAATAACTTAAACATGTTTCCATCATAGGCCTCTATCAAAGAGTTGGGTTTTCAGTACAAAAAGATAATGTTAATAAATTAGTATTTTTACTTAAATTTTCTATATCTCCTTTGGTTTCCTTATAAAATGGAAGGAATTAAAAAATGGCTTTGGAGGGGAATTGAGACTTCTGACTTCCCTTTCTTTTGACCTTTAAACTCCCTTTGCAGCTCTCAAACAGTTTTTTAAGTTTAGACTTCCTTTGAGAGTGGGTTATCAAATCTTCTTGAGCTTCATTTTGCGAAAAAGTATTGTTTTTCTTAGTACCGCCTTAACCGGTCAAAATAGCTTATTTTTCAATACTATGAATAGACGTCTTATTATTTACATAGGCCTCAGAGCAATCTCCACATCAGATACATGAAAATAATTTATATAACCTTGAAATATTAGACTTTCGAAGTGGATGTTTATTTCCCTTTTTTTTTTTCCATGATTTTTTAATAGCTATAATTTTTACATATCAATTTTATAATCTTGAAATCTTAGACTTTGGAAGCAGTTATGTTTATTTCCTTACTTTTTTTCATCATTTTTTAGTAGTTGTAATTTTTACATATCAAATTATTTTTGATATATGCAGCCGGTGAAAATTATAGATCCCCATTTGGTATCAACATTTTTTGACCACTACAAGAGGGTATATTTGCACACTACAACTGAGTTGATAAACAAAAGTGCCTCCATTGCTGAATGTGATGTAACTATCCAAGCAACATTGGAGACTAAAGAAAACTTTTTCTTAGTTGAGCACCTCGAGACAATACATGTGTCCATACCAGCTGGAAAAACTATTCAATGTACATTTCCTGAGGTTAGTCAAGTCTAAATAATTGAATTACAAAGATAAAATGTGAGTAGATTTATCTCTTGATGCCTCTCCAATGCCTCTATTTTAAATCATAGTTTTACTCAACAGTTTCTTGGTAGTTTTTTTTTAACCTGTGCATAATACCATCTAACTTGACTGCTTGAGTTTAGCTGTCTGAACTAGTTTCGTCATTGGTTATAATATCATACAGTTTCAGTATCCAACCAGTTATTGCTAAGTATAGGTCTTATGCTGCAGCAATTTGAACATCTTCTGCTTCTAAATCTGTTTGATTAATTTATGGCTAGCATCCTGCATAATTTTGATTCAAAGTCAAGGAAGATTTTGCTTTGACAAAGTTCACCATGTAAAGTTGTTGAATATCTATGATGTCACTTTATATATTTTCAAATAGGTCTAATTGTGCAAATTGGCAGATTTTTTTCTACAAGCCTGAGTTGTGGTGGCCAAATGGCATGGGAAAGCAAAATCTTTACAACGTCAGCATTTCTGTTGATGTGAAGGGATATGGAGAGTCGGATTCATGGAGCCAGCCGTATGGGTTCCGTAAAATAACAAGTCACATCGATAGAAAAACTGGCGGGAGGTATTGCTTTATTGCATTGAAAACTGATTAGTGTCACGTGTTGAAATTCAATATAAATAGTATTAAAGTTGTGCTACATCTCACAGGTTATTCAAAGTCAATGATCAGCCAATATTTATCCGTGGCGGTAATTGGATATTGTCTGATGGGTTGCTGCGACTTTCTAAAAAACGTTATGAAGCTGACATTAAGTTTCATGCGGATATGAATTTGAACATGATCCGATGTTGGGGTGGTGGATTAGCTGAGAGGCCAGAGTTCTATCACTATTGTGACATTTATGGTTTGCTTGTAAGTTTTGGAAATATCAGCTAGAATGGAAAATTTATTGCTTTTTTCCTCTAAATGTAGGACTCATCGTCTAGAATGTTTTCTGTGCCACCATTTATGACTATGTTTATGGTTTATCTTATTATTATGTTTCATCAAATTCATGTGCCTGATCCAAGCTTTCTAGGTGTGGCAAGAGTTTTGGATCACTGGAGATGTTGATGGAAGGGGTGTTCCAGTGTCAAATCCAGATGGCCCACTTGATCATGATCTTTTCATGCTATGTGCTAGAGATACCGTGAAGCTTCTCAGAAACCATCCTAGTCTTGCTCTTTGGGTGGGTGGAAATGAACAAATTCCACCTACTGACATTAATAATTCTTTAAAGCAAGAATTGCAGCTCCATCCCCATTTTATTGAATTTGACGGGAGTGATACACTAGATTTGTCAAAGCCAAGGGATCCTAGTCAATATCTAGATGGCACTCGTCTTTATGTACAAGGATCAATGTGGGATGGCTTTGCCAATGGGCAAGGAGACTTCACTGATGGCCCTTATGAAATCCAATATCCTGAAAGCTTCTTTAGGGATGATTTTTACCAGTATGGATTCAATCCTGAAGTTGGTTCTGTTGGGATGCCCGTTGCTGCTACTATTAGAGCAACGATGCCTCCAGAAGGTTGGCGAATTCCATTTTTTAAGAAGGTTGATGGTTATGTGAATGAACTTCCAAATCCCATATGGGAATATCATAAATACATTCCTTATTCAAAACCAGGATTAGTTCATAATCAAATTTTATCATACGGGGTCCCAACCAATCTAGATGATTTTTGTTTGCAGGTGTAGTGAGATTTCATCATTTAATTCAGGATTTTTTACTGCTATTTCAAGCATCTGCTAAGCTGTTTTTAATCCATTCATCTCAGGCCCAATTAGCAAACTACGTTCAGTATAGAGCTCTAGTGGAGGGCTATACTTCTCGTATGTGGAATAAACACACTGGTTTCTTAATTTGGAAGACACAGAATCCTTGGACAGGTTTGAGAGGCCAGTTTTATGATCATCTTCTTGATCAGACTGCTGGTTATTATGGTGTTCGCTGCGCTGCAGAGCCAGTTCATGTCCAGCTGAATCTGGTTTCGTACTTTATCGAGGTATTCTATACTAATATAATCTTTCAATGTATGATTTAATGGTATGAATTTTTCAATAGAAGGTTAATACATTGCTTTAGGATTTCCAGGAAATTTAATGTGGTTTTTTTGTCTTGCCAAAAACAGGTCGTTAATACCCAGGCTGCAGAACTATCTGGTGTAGGCGTAGAAGTGGCAGTTTGGGATCTAGAAGGAACATGCCCCTATTCTAATGTTATTGAAAAGCTCTCTGTTCCAGCAAGAAAGGTGGTTCCAGTTGTTGAAATGAAGTATCCCAAGTCTAAAAACTCAAAGCCGGTTTATTTTCTTCTTCTCAAACTCTACAGCATGAAAGATCAAACCGTTATATCTAGGAACTTCTACTGGTTGCATAAGCCTGGTGGGGATTACACGATGTTGGAGCCATACAAGAACAGAAAAGTTCCCCTCAGGATAGTATCATCTCAGACTTCTATCAAAGGGTCTGCTTATGAAGTGGAAATGCTAGTGCAGAACAAGTCAAAGAAACTGGACTCAAAACGCTTGACTTATAAGAATAACTTTGTAACCAGGAAGGACGATGATGATTCTGATGCGGCCTCAGTGGAAAAACCTGAAGCTACTTTATTTCAGCGTTTGTACAAGCGTTTTTCACGGGAGAGTGATGGCACGAGAATTACTGAAATTAATGGTTCTGGGGTAGGGGTCGCCTTTTTCCTCCATTTCTCTGTTCATGCAACAAAGCCAATGGACCATGACCGCAAGGAAGGAGACGACACAAGAATTCTCCCTGTTCATTACTCTGATAACTATTTTTCACTTGTGCCGGGAGAGGAGATGACCGTAAAGATATCTTTCGAGGTTCCACCAGGCGTCAGCCCAAAGATCAAGCTTAGCGGCTGGAATTACCATGGTTATCTTTCTATTCTCTAAGCCCCGGTTCTCCATTGTCCAACTGTTGAAATCTTGCTTGACGAGTCTCCTTCATGGTTAAAAATTTGGGCGTTTATTTCATTATTTGAATTCAGCTTCTGGGCACGATCAGCTTACTTGCTCCTGCGTAGAAGTGATACTGAAAAATAAGGCAAATTTGCCAATCCGGGCGTCCTCCAGATTCTTTTTCTTGTTTTGTTTGTTTACTTTCTTTCTTTCTTTCTTTTCTTTTTTCTAAACTACCATTTAAACTTTGTAAATATTTGTGATGAGGAACTAGTCTATTAGCATCCGAAATATTTTTTTCTGGCTCTAATTTATATTTTCTTCAGTCTTGTCTTAAATAGGTTCTCTACCAATACCGGGTTTTTTTCCTTATTTGCAGTTGCAGACTTAAAATTTTAGAAACCAACATAAGCAGTGTTAGCATGAATAAATAACCAAATTTCTCCAATCTGGTTATACATAAAGAACCAAATTCAAATTTTTATTCTTTTAGTATTTCTATAAATACTCGATATATTATAGATATACTTTTTTTACTTGCTTCTTATTGGCACTAACACTGGATCTAATTTTTCATTTTCATGGATGAAATCCAAATGGGTCATTCACAAATTGAATTCCCATCTTCCTTCTTGGGTAAATTCTATTCCTACTCCTTTCAAAGTGCAAATCCATCAGACTTTGCCTTCAAAGTTTTCAACTTTTATGCTAAACCATGTAGACATGAGCCTCCTCTTATCCGTCTGTGGAAGAGAAGGTTACTTCCATCTGGGTTCTTCAATTCATGCTTCCATTATAAAAAATCCTGAATTTTTCAACCCCATAAACCATTTGGATTCTCGAAATGCCCTTGTTATCTGGAACTCACTTCTCTCTATGTACTCAAAATGTGGTTCCTTGGTGTATGCAGTTAAACTGTTTGATAATATGCCTATGAGAGATACAGTGTCGTGGAATACTATGGTTTCTGGATTTTTAAGGAATGGGAACTTAGATAATGGTTTTTGGTTCTTTAAACAAATGCAAGAATCAGGTTTGTATCAGTTGGATCAAGCAACCATAACCACCTTGTTATCGGCTTGTGATAGAGCTGAGCTTAGTTTTGCCAATAAAATGATACACTCTTTGGTGTTTCTAAAGGGTCTTGATAAGGAAATAACTGTCGGAAATGCATTGATTACTTCTTATTTCAAATGTGGATGCTCGAGCTCTGGGATGAAGGTTTTCGATGAGATGCTTGAAAGGAATGTGATTACTTGGACAGCTATTATATCAGGGTTATCACAAAATGAACTCTACGATGATAGCTTGCGGCTATTCATAAAAATGCGGTATGGGTTGGTTGAACCAAATTTTTTGACATATTTGAGTTCATTGATGGCTTGTTCTGGTTTGCAGGCGATAATGGAAGGGCGTCAAATCCATGGACTTATTTGGAAACTAGGAATTCAAGAAGATTTGTGCATTGAAAGTGCATTAATGGACATGTATTCAAAATGTAGAAGTGTGGAAGATGCATGGAGGATTTTTGGGTCTGCAATAGAAGTCGATGAGGTTACAATGACAGTTATTCTTGTTGGTCTTGCGCAAAATGGATTCGAAGAAGAAGCTATATATTTTTTCATGAAAATGGTGAAGGCAGGAGCTGAGATTGACCCTAATATGATTTCAGCTGTTCTTGGGGTATTTAGTGTTGATACTTCGCTGGGTTTTGGTAAGCAAATACATTCTCTGGCAATCAAACGACGGTTTAGTACTAATCCTTTTGTTGGAAATGGGCTTATAAATATGTATTCCAAGTGTGGGGAGTTGCAGGAATCAATAAAACTCTTTAATCGAATGCCTCGAAGGAACTCTGTATCGTGGAACTCTATGATTGCTGCTTTTGCTCGCCATGGTTATGCCTATGAAGCGCTGGAGTTGTATGGAGAAATGAGACAGGAAGGTGAAAAGCCAACGGATGTTACATTTCTCTCATTGCTTCATGCTTGTAGCCATGCAGGCTTAGTAGACAAAGGTATGGACTTCTTGAACTCCATGACTGAAGTACACAAAATTAGCCCACGAACAGAGCACTATGCTTGTGTCGTTGACCTGTTAGGCCGAGCAGGGCTTCTCAATGAAGCTAAGAATTTCATCAACGGGTTACCCATGAAGCCTGATGCACTTATTTGGCAAGCATTGCTTGGTGCTTGTAGCATTCATAGAAATGCCGAAATGGGGAAATATGCAGCTGAGAAACTATTTATATTAGAACCTGAAAAGCCAGTACCTTATGTTTTGCTAGCAAATATATACTCCAGTAAAGGTAAATGGAAAGAAAGAGCAAGAACTATTAGGAGAATGAAAGAAATAGGAGTGGCTAAAGATACAGGTATAAGTTGGATTGAGATTGAAAAGAAAGTTCATAGCTTTGTTGTTGAGGACAAGATGCATCCACAAGCTCATACAATATATGGGGTTTTGGCAGATTTGTTTAAACTCATGTTAGATGAAGGATATGTACCAGACAAAAGGTTTATTCTTTACTACTTGGATCAAGAAGACAAGGATAGCCAATAAATTTTTTGTCAAAAAAAAAGAAGAGAGAGAGCCAATAAATTCATTTACAGTCTTGCTTCTTCGACATATTAAGTCATGAACCAAAAGAAAAGTACAAGGCTTTTATGGGTGATTGACATTGTTTGAAAGCATTTTTAACTTAAAAATCAATCATTTCTAGGCTTTTCTTTTGGATTTAAGCTGAATTATAAAAATAACAAAATGCTTCTTTTTTATAATAAACCAAAAGGAGAAAAATACAAACAATGACAAACATTCATTGAAAGCACTTTTAACTTAAAAATCAGTTATTTCTAGGTTTTTTTTTTTTTCTCGATTTAAGCTGTATTATAAAAATAATAAAATACTTCTTTTTATAATAAGCCAAAAAGAGAAAAATACAAACAATATCAAACATTTACTGAATAACATTAAAATGATTACGATTAAAGACTTGTCATCAAAACATATTTTGCAGTTGAATTCCATTTTCTTTCTAATCAAAATGTACTGGTAGAGGTTTAATTAAGAACCTTTTTGCACCTTTTTGCCATTCTACTTTGTTTTGGGTTCATTTTATATAATCCAATTCTTCTACTATTGATATAATATTTCATAGTTACTAAAAAGTAAAACTTTAAGGGTTCAAAAGATGACATGGACTAACCTCAAGGGTCTATAATGTAATTTGCCAATTACAAATTCATATTCAAAACGCTTCGTTTTATTGTGTCTTCATCTTGCCGACCTTAAAAGGCTCTTATAATATAAGTTCGTTAAAAGTCGGTAAGCTCCTGCAAAACTGGGTAAGAAAAGAAAAATGGAGGGCTTATGTCTCCACGGTTCAATCTCTCCAATTCTTACATTTCCAAAGTTCGTTACTTTTTCCAACGGTCATCATAGGTTTCCCTCCAACTTCAATTCAAGAAGAAACCCACACCTTAAATTCACCGTCCGTTGCTCGGACACAAGCGGAGAGGACCCTCCTCCTCTTTCTAATTCCGCCGCTGCTTTTACTGTACTTGGAGTTCATCCAGGCTGCTCAGCCACCGAGCTCAAAGCTGCTTTCAGAGCCAAAGTACAAAATTCTGTATCCTTTATTTGAAAGTTTTGATCTTTGTTTAAATTTTGTTTATTAAGTTGATTCTTTTTTTTTTTCCCACTCTTTGTGGATATGTAGGTGAAGCAGTTCCATCCTGATGTTAATAGAGATGGGATTAATTCGGATTCCATGATTCGCCGTGTAATTCAAGCTTATGAGGTAATTTTCCATAAGAAAAGTTCATTAATTTCTTGTCTATATAAGTTTATTATCAAACCAAACACTATTGTTTATAGATGAATTTGGTTGGGAATTCCACAGTACAGTGTAATTTTATCATTCAATATGTACTTCATTTAGACTGGAATTAGTTGAAAATGGTACTTTTCGACAATTTGTTGCAGATACTATCTAGTTGCAGCCGATCTGAGATCATTGAAAGGTGAATTTTGTTTGAAATTTTGTTCTAGTTATGTTTATTCAAATTTCATTTCAAAATCCATTTATTTGTTATTTTTAAATTGTGCTTTGTTCTTCATTTTGTTTTGTACATTATGCTAAATATTGGAAATACATCTTATCTGCAGCGAATGTTTGGATCCTTTCGATAACCCAGAATGTGAAGCATTTGATGTGTTTGTTAACGAAATTCTCTGCGTTGGCAAAGGTACTGTTTTCATGTTGATTCTGTATCATGTTCCACTACATAATTCAAATTACCATTTTGTAGAATTCGGAGATTGGTACATGTTGTCACGCTTTTTATAAGTATAATGTATTAGCATATGCCATTTGCTTGCTGAAATCTGTCCTTCTTGTCTGTGTTATTGGATACTCAATATACAAAGAACACTAAATGAACTAACTTACAGCCAAAAGCAAATGAAAGCCAATATTAATGTCATCTTTGAATGCTCAAAGTGCTGGAAACTTGAGATTTAAAGTTTAAACTGTCATAGGGTATGAGCAGATGCATATATAAATTGCTTATATGCGTTCGTTTGGTCTATATGACCGTCTATCTTCGTTCGTTAATTTTTACCTACCACATTTATATATGAATCATTAAAAGAATATTTGCAGGATGTCCTTATTCATGTGTACAAAGAGCTCCTCATGCTTTTTCATATGCTTCTTCAACCGGAACTGCAAGAGCAACATCTCAAGGTTGGTATTCTTTGCTCCAAAAACTGTGAATATCACATGAATTAGTTAGAAACGTACTAGCTTTTATTTTAAATCTGGTGAATAGGAATTTAAAATACTAACCTAAATCCATTTTTAGGACATCACGATGATTACCAAGTTCGGCTTGCAGTTGGTCAATGTCCAAGAAGTTGTATTCATTACGTGACACCTTCACAAAGAATTATTCTGGAAGAGTTGCTTGATAGGTATTTATTTGCTTTTTCGCATCTGAATAGAGCTTAATGATTCATTTCTTTGTAAATCATTATTAGCATCTGATAAAAAAAAAATAACTACAGTATTCTGGACGTGCCATACGATAATTCAGCGGAGGCAGACTTGCTGTATTCACTAATAGTAAAAGCCAAGTTCGAGAACAACCGGTTTCAGAAACCAAAGAAACAACCAAAGACTTCAACTCAAAATGTGGATTGGTTTTGATATTAGATTAGACTATACAATACTTGCCGGTGTCGGGGTGGAAAACAAGCCAAGAAAATGGAAGAATTGACGAAAATTTGTAATCTTTGATGTTCATAAATATAATTTCATTTCTGGGTATATGAATCTATGTTTATAAAGTAACAGAGGATGACCATTTTTGGCAGGTTATTATGGAGGAAGGTTTTAGAGAGGGAATCCCACATCGATTCAAGATGGAAGTGAAATAGGAGGAGTAGTTATAAAATGGAAGCTAGAGATACGTTCCAACATACTTACCTGGACGGGGTCAATGGGTGATCAGGAAGGCCCATGGCCTAGAGCAGTGGCTTCCATTGCACTAAGGAAGGGTGCTGTTCTAAGGTCTTCCCAAGCGGAAGAGCCTACGTCGTAATTTGTGGCAGTGGGGGCCTGCGTTCGCGCGGCCCCTTTCAAAAGTAGTTTTAAGCCTTTTCTTGGTTTGGGTTTCTGTATCTGCTTTTGGGCCTTTGGCTCTGAAGACATGCGAAGATTGTGGTTGTCTCTAATTTTAGTTGGAATTTTGTTTTCTTTATATTATTAAATCAAGTGTTCAAATCAAAATTTTCAAGTGCGTTGGATTAGTAATTACTACTATTTTAAAGTTTAACCTAATTAATATTTTAATTATTATGCTTTTATGTAAAGGAATATTCATTTGGTTCGAACTTAAATTGATATCATATTCGCATGATTTGATTGTTTTATCTGAATTCGTAAGCTTGATTTTTAAATTGATATCATATTCGCTTGATTTGACTGTTTTATCTCAATTCGTAAGCTTGGTTTGTCTGTTTGGATTCGAAATCGGTCGGTTGATTTAGCTTTGATTCGTTCTATTCTAAGTTCGATTAGAAATCCGTTCTATTGTAAGTTCAATTTGAAAAATAGAAAATAGAATTCGGCTCAATATTTCTATTCGAGAAAAGTTTAATTAAAAAAGATTTGATAATTCTATTGTAAGTTCGATTTTCGGGAAAAGTTTCATTAAAAAAGATTCGACAATTCTATTGTAAGTTCGATTTGAAAATAGAAAATAGAATTTGGTTCAATATTTCTATTTGAGAAAGTTAGATTAAAAAAAATTTGGTTCGTTAGATTTGATTCAATAGTTCGATTAAAAAATAGAGTTTCAAACAAATTCAATAGAATTCGGTTCGAGTATTTAATATATAATTCAAACATAGAATTTGATTCGAAAATTGTGTTAGAAACAAATTCAATAAAAGCCGGTACTCAGTTCTTTTTGTAATTGAAATAAATACGGCACAAATAATGAAAATTATATGTAATTTTATTGATTGGTTGCAAGGACACGTTCCATCATAATAATTACCCACAAAATTGTATTTGGTAACAACACGTTAACTCTAATCATGTTGATTTACCATTAGTAAACCTAAAAACTGAACGAAAGTTTGCAGCCGCTGACACTTTTGTTTCTTTGCCTATCGTTCGGTTCTTACTGTCTGTCTCTATCCAACGCGCGAGCATCGTCCGGCCTCCGGCTTCAGTCAAACCGAGATCTCTCTCCGTCTCCAGCCGACGCTTTCCTTCTCTGTCTTGGCCGATCTCTGGTCGCCGCCGTCGTCTCTGATAGTATAGGTATTTGAATCAGAGAGCGCAGGTTTTGTTTGCAGTTGTACCCCCAACTGCGTCTCACCGTCGTAGCTATGAAGAAGAAGAAGAAGGATGTTCACACAGATGAGGAAGAAGAAGAAGATGAACAAATTATCTTCGATTGGCAGTTCTTACATAAATTGCAGTCTCCATTGTACCGTGATAATGTTGCTGAAGTCATAAAGGTGTTCCATAGGTTGGGTACTCGTAAGTTACAGTTAGATAACGGCTACATCAAGCCTGATTTTCTCGGTGATCTCTGTGACAATAATTCTGTTAATTGCCTTAAAGCACTGTTTAGAGGGTTGATGGATTTCAAAGTAGACGCAAATTATCGGTTTGATCATGGAATTACCCCCATCCATCAGGCTGCCAGTAATTTGTGCTATGATATGATCCGTTTGCTACTTAGTCATGGAGCTAATGCTAATCTTCGAACCCTAGGCCCTATCGTCCCTGGTGGCCTTCTTCCTCTTAATATTGCTGGTCATCATACACGGTTTCATAAATATCTTGAATGCTGGACTGAGAAGGACTCTGTATACAAGCTGATCATTCTACTTTCCCTCCCAGAGATGAAACCATTCTTAGATGTCGTGAGGCTGCTTGCAGAAAATACAAATTGCACTTTGGATGAACTTCTACGTTACATTAAGCATGACAAATTTGTTCATATGGCAATTCTAATAACAGCAGCGTGGAGAAAAATCTTGAAAACTCCTATCCCAGACGCTGATGGCGGTGGCTCCGCAATGGATGTAATAAGTGGTTGCATTGACAAAATGGTTTTGTCTGCTAATGAACAGGAGAGGGGACTGGGACATGTGAATAGCAAATATGCTAGGCCTTTGAATGAAAGGAAGAATGTTTTGGCTTTAATGAGTTCATTTTTTAATGTTTATAAGAAGATTGGTAATAAGCTAGACAGATACGTTCGAAGTGTTAATTCTAAGGTGAGCTCTTCTGTTGAGTCGTATCTATTTGTATATTGAGATTTACTTAGTTATGCTCCTTTACAGCATGTTTGGATTGAGGGTAAGGGAGTGTAAGTAAAGGTAAGGAGGGGTAAGCTCACTCGTACCTCTGTTTGGAAAGAGGTTACGCGATGGTACATAAGGGTAAGGAGAGGTAAGCCTTACCCTCCCTTACCCCTCAAAACTCCAATTTTCTTACCCCGCAAATTGGGGTGTAAGTAGAGGTAAGGAGGGGTAAACTAACTTCTTTCCAAACATCACTAATTTTCTCTCTTTCCAAACATCACTAATTTTTTAATGTACCCCTCCTTACCGTTCCATTAATTACCCCTCTCACACCTCATTCAAACATAAACTCATTCAAACATCATGTTTGGATTGAGGGTAAGGGAGGGTAAGTAAAGGTAAGGAGGGGTAAGCTTACCCGTACCCCTCTTTGGAAAGAGGTTACGTGATGGTACATAAGGGTAAGGAGGGGTAGGCCTTATCCTCCCTTACCCCTCAAAACTCCAATTTTCTTACCCCTCAAATTGGGGTGTATGAGGGTGTAAGCAGAGGTAAGGATGATAAGCTAACCTCTTTCCAAACATTACTAATTTTTCCTCTTTCTAAACATCACTAATTTTTTAATGTACCCCTCCTTACCTTTCCTTACCGTTCCATTAATTACCCATCTCTCATCCCATCCAAACATAGTTAAGAATTAAAAACTTGTTCTATGAAATATTTGAGAGGTTAAGAAAGGAAATGGTACCATAGTGTCTAATCCTAGTGATGGGTTGAGAAGGTATAGGTATCATATTTGTAGCTTGTTATGAATAGGAGTCTTTTTTTTTTTTTAAATAACAGTTATTCTTGAAGGAACTACATCTCGCATTCTCTCACTGCAGAGCATGTAAGACTTTCGTATTTTCATACTTCCTATTCTGAGAACTTCTCACCGTAATAATATCCCAGGTAAAGGTTAATTGTTAGCTCTTTTCTTTATCTGTTTGAGAATCGCGATTTTTGGAGTGCCGTTTCACCTATGCACACTGTGGTAGAGGTGGAACGGAGGATACAGGAAGCCCAGTGTTTACTGGTTGTAGAACCTCAGCTGGTTGTTTAACCTTGAGTGCAAAATATCTTTTAAAAATCTGTATTTTTTATACGCTGAACTTGTTTCTCGATTCCGATATGTAGCCCATATACTTGTGCTTGTAATACAAACTTTTCAAGGCAGAAGTAATCCTATTTCTTTCTATGCTTATCATTAGTGTTCAGATTATTATATTCTGTAAGCAAATGGACTTTTTGGTTTTAACAGGTGTCCCGGGATGAGGTTGTCGAGCAGGTTAGCTCTCTTCTTAAGCAACAAGGGTTTATAGTGAAGAATGATGATGCTGCTTTAAGCAACCTTAAATGGTCTGAATTCGTTGTGCTGCATTGTTTTCAAACTGTTGATTTATTCTGTGCTTATTACTATTAAAATATTTGGGTTATATAGTGGTTAAAACTTTACTATATGCTCATGCAACTTTTTCCTGTTGTGCTTGAAGGTATTGTTATGATAGCACCTGCAAATTGTTTGAGTCTGCGGGGATCAAGCTAGGTGAGATATTGTTACTTGAATAGAGCAAGAAGTTGTAGATGGTACTCAAGTTCATTCATGATCATATCCTTCTCTTTATTGTAGAAAGCACTAGGTCAACGGA
>CATIWJ010112693.1:0-28568 GCA_949640765.1 Croton laevigatus
TTTTTTTTATTTATGATATGTTTACCATAAATCTACCTCAATTATATTTTGTTTATTTTTATTGAATGCTTACTGGTCATTATTCTGTTGTTAGCATTTATTATTTAATCTTTCCAACATTTATCAAATATTATTCATAAGTAAATCTTATTCTCGCATTCCTGACTGTGTTTAGATTTAGTCAATTAAATGTTAATTTATTTCCTTTATGTTTATACGATGTTTATGATTTATTTACTATACGTTTATTACTTAAATTATTTAACCATCTGTAAAATATGTTTCATATAAACTTCCATCTCTCAACAACTTATTCGAAAATATTAATTACACACGCCCTTGCATTTTACGCTCCTACTTAGCTTTTATTAAACAAATACCTATTTACTTATTTTTTGTATGTAAGCCATTTACAACCCATTTATAATTACAATTTCTTATTTCTTTTCCTTTTAGAACATGTTTAAGATTTATTTACTTTTCTTTTATAATATAACTGCTTCTTAAAATTTTTATTAAACCAACCATTATTCATTCCCGTACATAAGTTACTTTATATTTCTGATTTTAAGAATTTAGGATGTGACATACCTAACTACCCATTATCACTGGACAACTTCAACACTAGCAACCGAGACCACCGATCAACAACTCTCAATCAGGTGAACCAATTAGGCACCAAAAATGTTGCAAATAATGGCGGAGATCTAATATCAAGTTGGGTCGGACGGGTAGCAAAAGGGTCAGCCAAACTTCAAATCAGAATTTCATTATACTCCAATGATGGAATGGAGAGTTTGAGACCGGAAATGAAGAGAGCCCGGTCGCCAAAAACGTAAATGGGTAAATGGGTTAGACGACCTATTCTACAGAATTGGCAGGTGAAAAAGAAAAAGTAAAGGAGTCCAAACAACTAGTCGTTTGGACCCAGGCAAAGGCGCACCACTTGTATCTCAAGGCAAGTCGTTTGGGCTAGTGAGCGAAACGACGAGCCCTTTCAGAATAGCTGAGGCGTACTATTGAAGGTAAAAAAAAAATGGCGGCATTTTATTCAAAATGCACTAGGGTTCCGCGTTTTAAAGTAAAAGAATGCGTCTGGCCATTAAATATTAAAAGTATCATGATTTAATACCTAAGGTTATGTCTCGTTTACAAAAGTACACCTGGAATATTTAGATAAGGCCACTAAACTTATTTATTTATTTCAACTGCATCCTTCAAATTTAATTTAGGTATGAAATTGAAATTATTTTAGAAAAATAATTAGATAAGGGTATTATTTAATTATGAAAACATTTTGTTTTGGATAAATATTATATTAACATGGTATAACTTATTTGTTAGCACCTAATAATGAGTTAGTTGGAAATTTAAATACAATTAGAAGAAAACTAAATATTTAATAAATAATAAATTGTGTTGGTATGCTTAAGGTATATGATATATATTTGAAAATTCATATGTTGATAAGAATTGGAAGAAAAATTGAGAAGATATTATATAGGTGTGGAATTAAATATAGATGTGGGAGAAATTATATGTTGAATGTTAGTTTAGGAAATTCAAGAGATGATGGTTGATATTTTAATAGGAATTGTTAGAGTATAAATAGAATTTGTATTGGTTAATTAATAAAATTAATTGAATTACATAGTTAGTAAATAATAGAAGTACTACACATAATTAAAACTAGTTGATGCATAAAATGAATTAATCAGAGGTGAAATGATAAATAGTAAATAGTAGTGTTTAAAGTGGATAAATTTATAAGATTTAATAAATGACTATAATAATAAAATCTTCTAAAAGTATTATTCAAAATAATAATTGAAATTATTTTGACTTATAATTTTGAGCTAAGTTATAATTAGTAAATATGCTTTATAGAATCAATAATTTTTCTAAGTTATAATTAATAAATATGCTTTATAGAATCAATAATTTTAGAAGAATTATTGAGAAGATAGATTAAAACAATATATTAATGATTAATTCAAGAAATAATAAAAATGAATACATGAATAAATTAGCTTAGTTGTAACGTTGAATATATCATAATGTGAAAATAATATAAAAGTAAAATACGACATAATAAAATTAGTGCAACACCCCTTTTAGGCCCATGAATAGGTCTAGAAGTGACGCTATATTACGGTCCAAAGTCGATTGACTTATGTCCCTCGCCTAGTTTTTTTTTTTTAACATGCATAGCATCCATACCAAACATTCAGTTATATAAATACTTCTATAATAACCTCCTTATATCCTCCTCCTCACTCCAAACATCTTCACATATATGAATGTCAAATAATTAACTTCCACATAAATATTTTGTTACAACGCTACTGCTACTGCTACTACTAAGATATTGGACTAAATATTACAATTAAAGTTAATCTTAACAAAATAATCGTACATGCCATGAACTAATTACAATATACAAAAGTATACCAAAAGTCTTGTGTCATTGCACTGCTAAGTCGGTGGCTCTTGTATTCTACTGCTTCTTGACCTACGAGTTTAGACAGGTAAATTCGCTGAGCAAACTTTACTTAGTGGATACTTCAACCGAAGTTTGAAATAATATTAAAACAATAATAGAAAAATATTTAAATAAAACATATTTAAAATCAATCTTGTAAAACTAAACAATACATACGATAAAATCAGTGAAAAAGTTCATTATTTGTTGCGTTTGCTCTAGTGGCATTGATTGAACTAAAAGGATAAGGTATGGGTCTTATAGATAGCCTTTGTAGACTATTCTTGAGGCTTTTATAGCCTTGGAGCCCTTTGTAGACACTTGTGCCCTTTGTAGACGCATTCAACAATTCATCACAAATACAGTTTATATATCACGGTTATTACCCTACAATGCATCGTATCCTTATCTCTAACATTCCAATCATAGCCACCCTGAGCATTATCAATACGTTTACATTTCAAGTATACATTTTTCCATGTCATATTCATTGCCATCATATTCATGCATTGCCAATTATCAAAACATGTTTTTTCCTAAGAAATATGTCATTTAAACATCATTGAAAACATTTAGATTAAATTATCCTTCAAAAAGAAACTTGACATTTCTGTCGCGTGCGTGACCCTTTGGTTGCGATTGTGACAAGTCCAGCAGAGGCGTTTTGGTCGTGACAAGACTGTCGCAGGCGCGATAATCTCGTCTGGAACTTTGTCAAAATATTCACGTTTTAGTCATGGGTGCGCTCAAAGGGTAGCGGGCGCGATGAGAACAAACTTGTCGACGTCGCGGGCGTGACTGCTTGGCCGCGGCCTTGACAGGGTCAACTAGAACTTTTGTTTGATTTAACGAAATAGTCGCATTCGTGACGTTTTTGTCGCGGGCGCGATCATCTGCTACTCAGACTACAAGTTCTTTGTTAAAATCAACATAACTTTTAAACCACTTATCCAAATCAAGTCTAACTTTTAAACCACTTATCCAAATCAAGTCATTCAAAAGGAATTTTGAACACAACATTTAAGGCTACAAAACTCATTTAGAACTCAACTTCAAAATATGGCACTTCTTTAAAGAAAAATCACATAGAAGTTTAAAGTCATGTTTTTCCTTAAGAACCAAATCATCATTTTCACAATCTTTAATAAAACATCAAGAGAAACTCATAAAATTAACAAAACATTGAAGGTATTTGAAAACAACTTAAAAATGAGAGAGGCTAAAGTACCAAACCTTGAAATTAGGGCTTCCTCAAAGCCTAAGCACCTCTTTGCCTTTATCTTTATTGATGACTTATTGATTCTCTACAAAAATTGCATACATTAGCTTCTATTCAAGAGAAAACCATAACCCTAGCTCTTTTACTTAGGGTTTCTGAGATTAGACAAACCCTAAAACTTCCTCGTCAACCTTAGCCTATCTCTAATGGATCTTACTTGATCTCACACCCATCTAATCTTAAAGACACTATATCTCCTCTTAACTCAACTATAGAAGAAAGCCCCAACCTTTACATTTTTCTCTTGATCTCTCTTAGGGTTTTCTTGATCATCCAAGCTTGAGAATCCTTCCCCTTGTTGAGAGAGTGGGGCGAGTCTTTAGGTGTAATGAGGAAAGAAATGGAGATAATGGAGATGATATTGTGGGAGAAGAAATAATAAGAAGAAATTAAGGGAGAGGGTGGCGAGTGAGAGGAAAAGAAAAGGGAGGAATTGTATGGAATTCTCTAGAGAAAATGAAGAAGATCTTTTTATTTTGATGGATCACTTATATATTTTTTCCAATGGGTCTTTTTACTTGGGTCCTATTTGGTGAGGGCTTTGGCCCAACTTCCTAGTTCATTCATTCATTCTTTCTTTCCATGCTCAAGTAGGCCTTACTCTTAGTTTCATGGCACATCTCATTATTTCTTAGCTCATACGTGCTCAACATCAATTATCAACATTACCTTAATATTCTTTCAATAACAGCATGCTTCTCGAGATTGACTTCGATGCTTCTCTGCCTCGGAACCCGGGACTCCAACAAAGGCGCTATTAACATACTATAACTCATAAATTACCAACTAATGAAAGGTAGAGTGTGACAATTAGTATAAGTATTAAAGGAGTTCATTAATTAATACTAAAATGAGAAATTAATCAGAACTGCCATTATTTGTTAGAATAGATTTTCAACAAAGACCGAATTAGATAAGGAAACACGTGAAACAAACAAGGAGCCAAATGCGACATTAATAACAATTTATGTAATTTAGCCTTATTTAATTATATTTTAATGTATGTGGTATGGATATATGAAGTGTACTATTATGATGTTGTGCTATTGTCTGCCATATAAGTTCATGTGAAAAAGTAATATGCAATTTTTTATTAAATAAAAGTAAAATACCTACTTAGCTAATCGTTTAGCAAGTTTAATATTTGTTAAACTTGTAGGTTTGTGGAAAGTCGCAAAGAGAATCAAAATAGCCAAGTAGTATCATACCCACCAAAAGCACTTAAAGTAGCATATAATGTGAAAGAAAAATCAGAGATTAGAAAGAGCATCAGGGTAAAAAAAAAAAAGAAAAATTCTCAAAGGTGATGTTCTGTATACCATGTAGCATCAGTTGCGGCATACTTAGCTCGGCTAGAAGTAGTCAAGTTAATAGCCTCACAACCAACTTTGAGAATTCTGTGAATCCCATTGCAACTAGCTGAACTTGAAGCTCATCATTTAGCCTATCTAAGAACTTTTGACGCCTCTCTTCCTCAGTTTCTACCAGCTTTATTCCATATTTGCTAAGATGAGAGAACTTCTTTTTGTACTCTGACATAGACATTCTTCTATGCTTCAGATGTACAAACTCATTTCGCTTTGCATTCAAATAGGACACCGTGATATACTGCTTTTTTAAACTCATTCTAAAAGAAATCCTAAGTTTATTATTCGGTATCCCACCATATGTACACCTCTTCAGCTAACAATGACTTCTTACAGGCCAGTAGATCCAATGCTCTGACGGTACTATCTAGCCAGTACTTTGCTTCCTCAGACCCTTCCTCACGGCTATCTTTAAAATTCCTTTGCTCCATACTTTTTCAGTTTGTCAATTGGCGGTCATCTCTCTCTTTCAACAACAGTGGGAGCTATCCCTGCCATTTGCTAAAAAATAGCTGTCATCTGTCTCAAATATTTTTCTGGGTCATTTACACCGGCTTTAGGTGCCACCGGCAAAGGTTCGGTTTCAGATATGGGTTTTTAATTTTCTTTCACATCCCTAAGACTAGGAACAGAGGCGTGAAATTCCACCTCTTCTAAAAATAGGTCTTTAAGATTCTTACGACATTCTACAAAATAAAAGAAACAGCAGCTGACTTAGCACAACAAAACACTTTTCATTTTTCCCCTATATGGCATATACTGTAATTTAGACAACTTGTATTTTAATATCAACAATTATTTTATAGCATAAACTTACTATTCAATTGTAGTCTATTTTATAAGTACTGGCCTACACTATGCTAACATCAGCCTATTCATACATATCTTACAACAAAATGGCTTACTTAATTTAGCATCTATAACTACTAGTCATCATCCGTACTACATCATACTATTTACAATCAAAATCTATTCCCACTTCTCTCTCCCCTACTCAGTCCTGTCGTGAGATGAAGCCACGAAAATAATCGGGGTGTGCTTCTCCTCACTCGGGTCCGACTCTATCCAAGAAGCGTAGTCCACAGCTACCTCTTAACCTGGAATAGTCTAAACAAACTCATCACGCTCAGGTATAGCCTCAAACTATCGGTCTAGCTGCATTGAATTCGACACACGGTTCTCAGATTCCTCTCCCATCTGCCTTATCCTAGATTGCGAGTCTTGGGTTTCCCAGACTAATTCCTTTATCTTAACAAACATCTCATAAATCTTCTCTTGATCAACCAACACCATCGAGGCTTTAGCTTTGTCCTTTTCAGGATCGGCCATCATGTCTATAAAATCTCAAGATCAATACTAACACATTTAGCATAACATTTACTATTTTTCCCAATTAACAGACACTAACCTATTCTTATATGTCATGCTTTTTCGTTGACTCAGCTAACTACTCCCAGAACTAACTAAATTGATGCTCTGATACCACAAAATGTAACACCCCATCTGCATCACACCCTTACCCAAAGGTCCTATTTAGCTATATAACGCAACATACGAACATTTTCTATTTACATATTATAATTTATGGAATTAAATGATATTTGAGTTCATTGCCAATATTAAACGGGCTTTTTGGATCACACATGTATGAGGGTTCGAGTTGGATCTGGAAGCTTATTTTTCTAAACACAATTGATTAATTAATTAATTATAAGGCAGATTTAAATACCCTATTTCAAATAGGATATAGCCAAAATTCAGAATATGGATGGGAGGATTTTAGTTTTAATTGGGAAATCAAAACTGAAACCCTAATCGGTTTTTGATTTGGAATCAAAATTGAAAACCTATTCGATTTGGAATAAGAGAATAGTTGAGAGGAGATTTTGATTCTATTAATAGTAGTAGAACCAAATAGGACTCTAATTATTTTCATTTGGAATGAAAATACACAAGGTGAGATTTCTTTTTTACTATTTTGTTTTGAATGACATAGAGATAAGGTTAAAATACGAAAAATATTTTCGTATTTGGGTTAAGAGACTGAATAAAACTAAAAGTGGATATTCTATTCGATAGGCACCTTGGTTTTCATTTTAAAAATATAAATGAAATAGTTTCATTTGCATGTGGTGACACCTAAACCGTAAGTCCAATCATAATTCCACTTTGCTTTCATTTGACGACGCAACAAACTAAAACAAAAGTGGTTTTTCATTTTGGTTTTTGCAACATAAATAAAAAGGAGTTTCATTTTACGGAAGTGATAAGAATGAGAAAGTTTCATTTGATATTAGGGTTGAGCATATGACCTGATCCATTAAGGATCCCCTAACCCGTGCTAGGCTAATTTTCCCCGATCCGTTGGGTAAAGAGGCGGGGACAGGTTTGAAAAATAAAACTCGCTACGAGTTTAGGGCAGGGTAGGTTTTAGTAGACCCGCCTCGTACCCATCCCATTCAAGGGCAGTTTTGTAATTTTATTCATGAGTTAAACCTAGATATATATTTGTGTTCTTTTGCTCCTCTGCCTTATAATTTACCATTTCTCTTCTATCCTTTTCTACTTTCTTTTTTCCTTTGTTGACCATCTTTTCGACAGTCGCTACTCCTTCTTCCGTTTGCCATAAACAGCCACCGAATCGCTACTCCCAGTTACAATGTGCTGGTCTTCTGTTCCTTTGCCCCTTGCTATTGACGTGCTAATTTCTCTTTTAAGTTTGTACAAGAATATTATGATATGGATTACTTTCGTCTATCGTCAATCCATCATCATCGACGGTCATAACTGTAAGCTATGATGATTTAGTCACCTAGGTAACAATCCCATTATCTCTTATCATGGTCTTTTTGCTTTTGATTTTTTTATTTTATCTTTGAAAGTCTTTGCAATCAACTTACATATCCCAGACTGACTCATATAGAAAGCTAAATAAAAAAACTCAGAATGGAAGCAACCTTTAGGTGAATTCATTGTACTAATACTTTCTCTTTAATTTTCAAAGACAAAAATATATGTAATGTGTTTTCTATTTCGCTATTTTTGGGTTCGAAATTTGTCCTTTTTATAACTTCAAATTTGATTTTTGTAGCTAGCAGTAGATAGTCTTTACTTTGAAAGCTTAAATCTCTGAATTTTATTCAAATATTTAGTTTAATATAGATCTATGCATTTTTCACCGATATTTGATGATTGATATATGGAATAAGCTGATCCGCATTGATGTCTCTTTGCCACATATGCTTCTATGTTTCATTATTTTTCAATTTGAAATCAGTTCTCATACTGATATGTAATTCATATTCTTTTCCTGTGGTTAGTAATGGAGCATTTTTAGATATGTTCGTTGTTCTTCATTGATGGAGCTTCAATATCATAATGACTATCATGAACAAGTGGATCTTTCGGGTCTGTTTGCTGCCTTTTTTATTGTTAAAACAAGTTTTGTTTTCTACAACTTTTGAATTATGGATTGGGTTTATTTATGCTGTGTTCAATATTCATTTGAATTATTTATCAGGTTAGGTTAATTTTGTTGTATTGATGAATATTTATCCATTTCTTTGTTGGTATGACGAAATTATGTAGAAATGTTAATCTTGATCTTCATTTTTGTGTTAGCTTAATTTGGATATCATGTTTGTTATTGATAAATCTGAATAAAAAATTTGATCAAATTGATTATATATTGTGCAGAATGAGGTTTTAAAATATTAATTTTTGCTTCTTTTGCTTGAATATGGAAGCAAATATATATTCCATTTCTTCTTTGGGTTGAGTTGTTTGCTTCTAAAAAGTATGATATTAAAATAAAAAAAACTTGTGAATAACCCGCCTCGCCCCGTGATCCAAAAAATCAATCCATAGCGAGCCGCGGGGCGGGGACGGGTTTTAGGAAACCCACTCCCAACTCGCCCCGTGTGTGCTCAACCCTATTTGATATATGAGATATAACAAAACGAAAGGTGACTCAGCGTTCCATTTTCTACTTTTGTTTACATTTGAAAATTAAAACAAAATGTAGGCTCCTCTTATTCTACATCTTATTCTGTTTTTGAAAATTAAAAGCCAAAAGGACAAAAGAAAACATGACTTGAAATTCCAATTTGTTTTGTTTTCAAAATTATACAAAAACGATAAGCTCTTATTCAAGGCTTCTTACGTTTTCATTTTCCATAAAAATGAAAATAGTTTTTCGTTTATAGGTAATAAACGAAAGGAATTTTCACATATATTGGCTTGGTAATTTCATTGGGAACGAAATACATAGGAAAGAGATTCCGGTTTAGACTTATATTCTAGAAAGATTAAGCTTCTGTTTCTGATGTTAGCACACATTGGTCCTCCCCTTAATCTCATGTGTGTGTGAAGAAAGAGGGGAGTTGCCACTTACATCTATGGGTCATTTCATTCGTAAAAAGGATTCCGTAGGGAGGCTTTCAACAATCCAGGTTAAAGCATGCTGCAAAGATATATCCCTAAACATATCTTGTTTTGATTGGGTTAATAGAAACTATTCTAGGGTTATTTTCCATATGATTTTATATGCTTTTGCTTTTAAATTTTGTATTTAATGCTTTCTTGGCATGTGTAAAACCTAACACTCATCTTATATAATGAGGTTTGTTAGGTAAGGTTGCTCTCTATTCCAGATCAATGTGGTGTTGAATATCCTATAATGGTGGTAAAATTGGAGGTAAATCCTTTGAAAAGACATCCTCAAATTCTATCAATAGTGGTGCAATTTTCGTTGATACTGTCAATTTATAAACAGTTTCTTTCCCTATTAGCATATAAACAATCTCTGAGAACTCTGCAATTCTTCTTTAAATTTGGCTAAAGACAACAAGTTGGTGCTACTCTCTACAGACTTAGAGGTGTCAATCCCTCAACTAGGCTGCAAAATAATTTTCACACCTTCGAACACAAAACTTTAAGTGTTAAGTCTCTGATTGTTCATGACCTTTTGATTCTATTACCAAGGTTTTTCTAATAACAAATGACATGCCTCCATAGCAACCACATCACACCATACAAAATCATTATATCTCGCACCAATGGAAAAAAAACTAAAGAATGCTGGGATACACTAATCTCGGCCTTTTTTTAGCCATGCTAGTTTATATGGTTTAAGATGTTACTCGGTCTTAATGCTCAACTTCTAGACTGGCCCTCTATAGAAACAACATTCTCATAACTCCCTCCATTAATGACAAAATGGCAAACCTTTCTAAGGATAGTGCAGTGGATTGAAAGATGTTGTTGCATAACTAATTTTCCTCTATTGCTTTGGGAATCAATTAAGCTCGCCTGACTAACAGTGTAACATCCCTTAACCTGACTAGTTACTAGTCGAGCTAAAAGTGTCACAACTGATGTTTATTGGTATGCAAAACATTACCTGAATTTTTTTTTTCATTTCTCATTGCTATAAACTGTTCTGACATCAGACTTTTATTGCGTAGCATATGCAATGCTAAGTGTCTCTGGTGAGCCTAACTTTGTTTGACTATTCTGGTTGTCTTTGCGTATTCCCATGACCTACAAGTTTAGCAAAAACTAAACTTGCTAAGCATTATGCTTAGTAAGTACTTTACTTTTATTTATGTGAATTCGCATAACATCTCATATAATACATAGCATAAAAAACAGTGACAACATAGCATTTGCACAGCTTATTTTGCATACATTACAGCACATGTATTTTATACATGAATAAATAAAAATAAAGTACCGAACCTGACTTGACGTCGATTTATTCGTCAGCTGCATTCCGTGTCCTCTGTCCGACCATATTATCTCCTCGCAAATCTAGCTTAAGAAGCATAATCACAATTTTATTTAGTTTCCCATTATTCATTCTCATACATTATTACGTGTTCCTTATTTATAAATTCCATATATATTAAAATATGATTACCCTATGTTTAAATCTTTTGTTTGTCGTGTGTGTGTTTCATGTCTATGTACGTTCGATATGTGCTTATAGTTCTCTTTCTTACTTTATTTATTGCTTTGATCCCATTTGATTATTTTCACATATTTATACCTTTCATTTACTTATTCTTTGAAAATTTGACCAAATGAATAGTAATTTACTATACTAATAATATTTTACCAAATAAATAGTGTTCTATCGATTTTACGTTTATGTGTACACTCCGTAGCAATACATACAATGTATTTTCTGTAAGCTACTGGACATGCTAGGCTGTAATGATGATACATATGAGGTTCAAGGTAATGGAGTTATGTCTTATAGATCTCGTTTAATTGTTTAGGTTAAATCATATTTTATCAAATGAGTTTTAAATTTACTTAGTCAAATTCTATGTCCGTTTTTACAGAAATTTTGCTAGAGTTTCGGATCACGTCTAAAAGTTCGTGAATAGTAACAGTGACTACGTGACAAGTCCCTGCGACTATTCACTGGGATCCTGCATAAGAATTCCACAAACACTTTGGCAATCTGTTCTTATACCCTCACTCCTCATATAAACAAAAAATAAACACTTCTATAATCAACACACCACATTTCAACGTTTATTCATTTCCCTCTTGCCGATCATTTATTTTCATGTGCTCACCGCTTAGTAATTCAATTATATCTTTTTCATTTAAGGTCCAAATGAAACGGCTCTTAATTCTACAGTTAGCTAACACATTTAGGTATAATATTATTTTCTATCATAGCATCAAATTATGTCACTAACTTATCCATATTATGTGCTAAAGTTACGGGTTTGGTTCTGTCTTGGTTCAAGGTTTCAGCCTGCGCGCATATTACCATTTTAGTTGTATCTTCTTTATTACTAGTTCAATTAAGTTGGTTCTAGCTTCTAAAGTTTACTAACATATAAGGAACATTTTTGTCTTCTGCTTCTATTTCAAATTATGCCCATAATATACTCGAATTGTAACCTAAATTTAATCGTCTAGTTTTATTCTGGTTCCAATTTTCAATCTGCGCACTAGTTACTATTTTAACCATATCTCTTTCATTATAAGTCTAAATAAGGTAATTCTAGATTCTATAGTTAGCTAATACATATGGGTTCAGAATTGTCTTTCATATCTTTAAATTAGGTCCACAACATGTTCAAAATATAAGCCCAAGTTCACAATTCTAGTTCTGCCCTGAATTAATTTCAAACTTGCACACCCTTTGGTTTTTCAAGTGTATCTTCCTATGTATTTAGTTTCTGCCCAAAATGTTTTATAGCCATAAACTAAACATATAACCCTACAACTTTCATATTTTGCACTTCCTTAAATTGTGTCTCTATCATGATCAAATAATTTGTTGAAATCTGATCTGTCCTGTTGCCCTCACTGGTCATGACAGCCTACACGCCGGCCAGTATTCCGGCCATAACCTTCATTCTACAAGTCCAAATGGGATGGTTATGGTCTCTATTGTTAGCTAAGACATTTATCTACAACTTTCTCTTTTATAGCTTCCTAAATTCCAACCCTATCTTGTTCAAAACTTCATTCAAATTCAACCCTAGAAATCTTCCAGATTTATGATTTCAACTTTCTTTCATCTTGTTTATAAACATATAGACCTTATCTAATCAATTCATCTTTATTATATGATTATCCCCTTTTAAAACCCTAAAATTTCAGAATTTAATCTCTTAAATGAATTGTCAAATGAAAGAATTAAGGATAAATATGATAAGCTTACCTTGAATTTATCCTTTCCCTAGTTGTTTGGACTTAGAAATCATAGAATGTTATAATTTCCCTTGGCTAAGGGAGCTAGCCACCATGGAGAGAAAATGAAGGATTTTTGGTCTTCTAAAAATGAAGACATAAATTAGATTTCAACTATATTTACTCCCTCCGTTTCATTTATATAGTAAAGATTTATTTTACACGTGGATTAAGAAAAAATATATTTTCTCTGCTTTTATCCCAAAATACCCTTATTCTTCTAATTATTACAATACAATTAAAAAATACTCTACCAAAAAATATGATTTGACAACACCCATTATCTCAATAAAATACTTAAAAAAATACACACACTAACTCAATAAAAAATTTAACAATATTTTCCACTTTTTCTCTCAACTTGCCATGTAGGCTGCGGGCTGTTATTCTCACGTTTTTACTTCCTATTCTTCCCTCCAATTGTTGTTAATTTAGGGAATGAGGTGTCATGATTTAATTTGTCTTCCTATTAAAAAAAAAGAGGCAAAATACAAGTGAGACAGCTGGCGGGAAGGATGAAGGGAAAGAAAGAAGGCAATTGAAAATGAAACCTGATTCCCGCCATGACTGTGGCCACAACTTTTAAAGTTGTGGCTAGGTTTTGCAAACACTTAGCCATAACTTTCACAGTTGTGGCCAGATTTACTAGTATATAAAGTTCATTAAGCGTAAATTATTAACATGTGATACGTATTAACACTTGACGAAACTTGTTATTTTAATTAATTAACCAAGTATTTCATTAAAAATGATCAAATATTGTGATGATCAATTGAAATATTGAGAATTTAGTATGTGTAGTAGTAAATGAAGTTCATTAATCCTTAAGCATGAACATGCAATTACATATTAAAACTTGATTAAACTTGTTATTTTCATGAAATAACCAAGTATTTGATTGAAAATGATCAAATGTTGGGATGATCAATTGAAATATTGAGGAATTACTATGTGTAGAACTAAATCAAGTTCATTAATCCTTAAGCGCGAACATGCGATTACATATTAAAACTTAATTAAACTTGTTATTTTCATAAAATAACCAAGTATTTCATTAAAAATGGTCAAATATTGTGATGATTAATTGAAATATTCAGGAATTTGTAGGTGTACTACTATGTCAAGTGTTAATACTTGTGGTCAACTTCTAATAGTTGTGGGCAATTATGTAGCAAACTTATGGACAACTTTGGTAATAAGTCAACAACTTTTACAACAAAAGGGCCACACTTATTAACACTTGCCCAAAACTACTTGCAATCGTGGACAACTACTGATGAAGGTGGCCACAACTATTAACGATTGTGGCCAGTTATGTACCAAAGTTATGGACAACTTGGGTAATCAGTGAACAACTTTTAACAATAAAATGGCCACACTTATTAACACTTGCCCAAAACTACTTGCACTTGTGGACAACTACTGATGAAGATGGCCACAACTATTAACGGTTGTGGCAAGTTCTTTACCATTGTCTCCTATAGTTATTAACAAGTTTAATAACTTGTGGTCAGTTATGTATCACTTTCTCCTATAGTTGTTAGTAAATTTAATTTATTGTGGCGAGTTATTTACCATTGTCTGCTATTGTTGTTAGCAAGTTTAATTAGTTGTAGCCAGTCATTTACCACTCTCTGCTATAGTTGTTAGCAAGTTTAATTAGTTGTAACCACTTATAACACTTGCCGTCTACTATAATTGTTAGCAAGTTCAATTAGTTGTGGCCACTTAGAACACTTGCCGTCTACTATAGTTGTTAGCAAGTTTAATTAATTGTGGCCAGTTATTTACCACTGTTTGCTATAATTGTTACCAAGTTTAATGACTTGTGGCTAGTTATTCACTTTTCGACAGACAAACTTGGCCACAAGTCACCTAAGTTGCCCACTATTTTTATAAATCAGTGTATTTTATGGTACAACACAAAATTCAATTCTTACAGAAAAAGTCAAACACACTCAGACAACTGTCACATCACTGTCACTCTATGTTCCCACTAACTCAAAAAGCATCTCCACTAACTCAAAAAGTATCCATTATTTAATTCAATACCTCAAAAACCACTCATTATTTAATTCAACAATCTATCAATGTCAAGGGCAAATTAAACTTTTTCCACTTCCCACTACACTCAAAACTTACCATTTTGGGAAATTTTGCTATCTAAATGAAACGCCCAATAAGAAAAGTTTTGCTATCTAAATGAAACGGAGGGAGTATAAAATTCTGTTAAAAAAGAAGAAGGGAATATAAAATTATAGAAGCACCAAAATTCTCTATAAGCCTATACTGTCAAAACTCCAATGTCGTAAGTAGAAAGTTTGGAATGTTTACAAGTACAATACACGTGTCTTGATAATAAAGCATAGTTTGGAACTCTCATGTGGAATGAAGCTTTTATCTGCCATTGGATAAGCTGCTAGTGATGATAAACAAGACTGGAGGCCCTGTGCAGCTAGGGGCCCTATGCAGTTAATCGAACTGCATACCCTATAAACCGGCTATAAAAATAAGTAAATGGTATATTTATTCAAAAAATTAAAAACCTAGAAATAAATGAATCAACTTAAAAAGTATAAAAAAAATTTTTATTCCTTTTAATAAAACTGAAGGAACAAATTATAAATTTTTAAAAAATAAAAAAAATAAAAAGGTGTTCGGATCATTTCAAACCCCCTACCCTTATCATTTTTGTTTTGGCTTTTTATGGTAGAGACAAGTACTGAGCAGAGACTTAAAGCAGGGCCATATTTTTTAAGACGTCTAAAAAGTCTTCCCTCAGCGGCAAGAAATTGCATGTAAAAAGATAAACACGTCTAATCAAGTGATGTGTATTTTTGGGAATTTAAGCGAGTGCCCCTGGACCACCTACAATTTTTAACAAGCACTATCTCTAATTTTTTTAATTTTTTATATTTTTTTTAAAGTTGAGTAGATTTAAATTTAATATTAATAGTTTGACAGGTTGAATTAGGTATAATAAAATATTATTTATATATTATTAAACTACAGTAATCATATTTTATAACTAACCTAAACCTACTTTGATCTACCTAACCCAATCTATCAAACTATCAACACCAAACTTGAATTTAAGGTAGGGTTTTGAAATGTAAAGAAATGAAAAAATTAGAGGTAGTATTTGAGAGAAATGGCTGCATAAATATAAATAATTTAAAAAAGAGTCTTTTTATATATAATAATATAAAAATTAGTAATTTATAGTAAAAAAAGTCACTTGGTCAATTAATTTTGTAAAATTAACTAACTAACTAAAAAAAAAATCACACTCTCATTTTGAGAAAGTGTATTACACTCTTCATTCTATGAATACTTTTAAAAATTAATATTAATTAATACCACATATTAAATAATTAAAAAATTTAATAAATAAATTTTAAAAACACATTTCAATTAAAAAATTAATTTATTATTTTATTAAAGTAACTTTTTTTCTTTTTTTAAAAAATAAAATTTAAAAAAATTTTATGTTATAATATTGCTAAATTTAATATTATATATTACAAAAATAATAACAATAAAATAAATAAATACAATAAAAATTATAGTTTATAATAAAAAATGTATTAAATTATATTAATAAAAAAATGAATATTCTATATTACAAAAAATTATAAATAAAAAAAAATAATACAATTAAGTCGACAACATCTTCAAATAAAATAGCAGAAAAAAGACTCTTACTAACTAAAATATGCAAAAACAAGAATTTTGAAACAATCCAACTTCGATTCAACAGTTGTCCAACACATATTCAACAACATTCAAGTTCTAAAAACCAAACTAAAACAATAAAAAAAGACTCTTACTAACTAAAATATGCAAAAACAAGAATTTCGAAACAATTCAACTTCGATTCAACAGCTATTCATCACATGTTCAATAGCCTACGTGTTCTAAAAACCAACCTAAAATAGCAGAAAAGACTCTTACTAACTAAAATATGCAAAAATAAAATTTATGAAACAATTCAACTTCGATTCAACAATTGTTCAATACACATTCAACATTAATTCAACTTTGATTCAACAGTTATTCAACAACCTACGAGTTCTAAAACAGCAGAAAAAACTCTTACTAACTAAAATATGCAAAAATAAAATTTATGAAACAATTCAACTTCGATGAAACAATTGTTCAACACACATTCAACATTAATTCAACTTCGATTCAACAGTTATTCAACACCTATTCAACAACCTACGAGTTCTAAAAACCAACCAATAATAGCAGAAAAGACTCTTACTAACTAAAATATGCAAAAACAAGAATTTTAAAACAAATTAACATTGATTCAACTTCGATTCAACAGCTGTTCAACATATATTCAATAACCTATGAGTTCTAAAAACAAACCTAAAATAACAGAAAAGACTCTTACTAACTAAAATATGCAAAAACAAGAATTTTGAAATAATTCAACTTCGATTCAACAATTGTTCAACACATATTCAATAGTAATTCAACTTCGATTCAGTAACTATGCAATTTCGATTCAACAGTTATTCAACATATATTCAACAACCTACAAGTTCTAAAAATAAACCTAAAATAGCAAAAAAGACTCTTAAAAAGAAAAAAACATTAAGAATGACATTAAATGACTTCAACATAAGCATACTGTTGAATACAATCATATCAACTTGCTGTGCCACCGCATAGAAACATCATCAAACATAACAAGAATAGTAAAACCATTGCTATTAGTGCTAGCTTCATCAAATTTCCAGAATATTTGGAAAAATACCCTGTTTTACCAGCTTATGGTTATTCAATGAATTTGAAAAATCAACTTCAAAGTAGGCTAGTCCAACAAGATCAATTGAATTCCTAACTCTAATAATTCTCATCCTCAATTCTACCAAACAATTTTTTGCAATGAATAATTAATATTAATGTCAGCCAAGGATAGAAAGACAAGTGAAAAGCAAATTTAATTTTCAAATTCATTGAATAAACCAAATATTTTACATTGTCATCTTCCCACGATTAAAATTATAATATTTATAATATTTCAATACTTTTTTGATAAACTCAAACACATTATAAAATTTATTTATAAATTAATTTCTTATAAAATTCATTTATAAATAAATTTAATATGTTTAAAATTAAAAATTTAAACTTTTAAATTCAAATATTTTATAGCTCTTAATCATTATAAACTGGATTTACAACTGAATTTATTATGTAACTCATAAGTTATACCCTAAATTATTACAAAAATCATTATCATCCATTGTGAAAAAAGGGGAAAAATCGTTATCATCTTTTAAATTTTATTAAATTGATAAAAATTTTACATGGGACATTTTTTTTAATTTTTTAATTTAGTAGTGCTACGGCTCCACATCTTTATTTTTGAAATTTTTTATAAAAAAAAGAAAAAAAAACAGAGATGATATGGACAGTCAAAGGGAGAATTGGGCCCAAATGGGGCCCGTAAATAGAATAGAAACAGAAAAAGATAGCTAGCAATGAATAGAATGGCTGGAGTGCGATTGTAATAAAATACATATGTTACCCTTCTAGAATTAAAATTTGTCCAAAATTGAAAATTAATTTAAAATTATTTTCAAATTTTGTTTTAAAAAATTAAAAAAAAAAGTGGTCCTTATATGTATACAAGGACCTTTGCGGATTAGATTTTTGGGCTCTTAAGTTTTTAGATTATTATAATACCATTACATTCTTTTCGTCTATTTTGTTGCAATTTTCATCCATTTTTCTTTTAATTTAGATTAAATGACAATTATACCCTTTACTCTTAAGTATTCAATAGCATATTAGCCAAAACTTTGAGGAAACATGAGAATTTTTTTTATTAAATTTCTACTTAATTAATTTGATAAAATTATATTATTATATTTTCAAAAGAAAAACTTTAATTTTTTTTTGCATAAAAAATATTATAGTATATTATATTATTTTATTATCATTCTTTTTCAAATAAATAATAAAAAAAAATTGAAGAACAAAATAAAAATAAAATTAAGCCTAACATAGACTGTCTGACTTAATTTGGTGCACAAAATCAAAGATAATATAAAATAAATGGTTCAAAATTATTTGTGTCTGATTTAATTTGGTTCACAAAATCAAAGATAATATAAAATAAATGGTTCAAAATTATTCTGTAAAAAATTCACACTCGATATTAAGTTTTTTCTTGTAAATTATATGTTTGTGACCTAAAATTATAATGCAAATTACCTATATAATTTATTAAAAATACATAATTTAAAAAAAAACAAAGAAAATAGAGGCCCGACGATTTTCTTAGCTCGTGAGAACTATCATCACTTTAAAAAAAAAAAAAAAAAGTGAAAAAATAAAAGTTGTCTTGGCTTTTTACAATAGAGATGAGTACTGAGCGGAGACTTAAAGCAGGACTATATTTTTTAAGTCGTCTAAAAATCTTCCCTCAGCAGCAAGAAATTGCATGTAAAAAGACAAACACATATATTCAAGTGATGTGAATTTTTGGAAATTTAAGCGAGTGCCCCTGGACCATCTACAATTTTTAATCCCAATGTGGACTTGAGCTTTAGAACCATCTGTTAGTTTTACAGAAATCAAAATGTAATTTTTTGAATATTGTTTTCATAAGTTGGAGGAACAAACCATAAGTTTAGTCATCTTCTTCATCTAGTCGAAAGGGCCATTTTTTAAATTTTCCACCCAAAACACCGTTTCCATTTCTGACAATAAAACTTGCAAATGAGTATAGTAAATTAAAACTTTTGATGTGAGGATCCCAAATCTGGTCTCATATTTGTCGCTAACCATTGAGAGACCTCATTTTATGTGTTTAAAGTTTTGCTTTCGGAATTTTGAAGAAGCAAAAGGAGATCTTCTAGTGGTCGGACCGGATTTGGAATTCTCACCTAGAGATCTTTAATTTAGTATACTCACTTGTAAGATTTCTCGCAAGAAAAAAAAAACAAAAATACTTGCTGTCAGAAATTTGAAGCTTTCCGGTCATTGACCAATTTTTTTTCTAATATCTTATATTGATCTATAATACAAAGTCAAAATCGGTAAACTGAAACTCTGTATAATTGATCTCACGATTCAGTATATATGATCCATCATTTGATTTGAAAAATAATTATAACAATGGAGGTCTCCAACGAGACCTCTAGAATTTCGGACTGATGAAGACAATCACTTGCAAGTAGAATTGGCTGGAGACCAGGAAGACAGGAGATATTGGCTGTTATTATCTAGACTAGCTTTCAATTTTAACAGAGCATCTGCTTCAATTTGAACAGCAGCAGAGAAAGAAAAAGAAATTATTATAATGGTACTGATAACAGAGAAGATAGAAAGTGTTTTATCCAAGGAAGAAGATGTCCCTTAGTAAATTGTACTAAAGACTTTGTTTAGGATATTACATATGAGTATTTTTAGAAGGAAATGAAGAGGAAGCTATAGGGTTACTATTTTGTTTGTGCACTTTTCTAACTTAAAAAACTAATTAGTCACTTTTTGTTTGTCTGGACTTTTCTTTAGCTTATAAGTTGCTTTTATAGGATGAGGCACAACTTCCGATTGAATAGTTATTCCATCCAACTTTTTTTCTTCTTTAAAACCAAAAAAAAAAAAAACTCGATTGATCATCTATCCGTAATCCTAAAATTAAATGTAGTTGGTCACAATTTTTAGATTTTGACTTTTATATTAAAAATTAAATAAGACTGCGAATTCAACGACATAAATTATTGTATACCCATTTTATAAAATAGATTCAAAAATTTAAAACCGTGACCTACTTGTTTTAGCTTAGGCCATAGGTACAAATGGTGGGCCGATTTTATTTTATTCTTTAAAGAAAAGTTACATTCGAATATGCATTTGAATAGAATGCACTAGGATTACCTATTTTCATATAAGTAATAAAATGGTGTATCAACTTTGTCATTCCTTGTCATATTTCAGATTTCTTTCAACAATGGTGTTCTATTTTCACGGGCAAATGGCAAAGTATTTTTGGCACTTCCTTATGGATGATTCTGACTTGGGAGTTGTGGAAGGTAAGAAATAGGAATGTTTTTTACTCTGTCTCTACATCTGAGGATATTATTTACAAAAGTCTAAATTTAGCTTGGTTTTATGTTAAATGTAACCATCCTAATTTTAGTCTCTTAGCTTCAGATATCATATGTAACCCCTCAACTTTCTTCTTGTAACTCTCTATAGTTTTTGACCAATTCTTTTGGTCCTTTTATAATATATCTCAATTATCAAAAAAAAAAAAAATTTTACTTTTCCATTAATTTTACTTTCAAATAATATTTATTTTATAATATATTTAAATTATTTAAAATAAAATAATTTAAATCATTTATCATATCTTTATTTAACTTAATTCGATTTCAATTAATACACTAATATATATATATATATATATTAACATAAATGATTTATTTATACATATTACTTTTATTGAATTAAAGTGCATATTATACTTTTGTATTAAATTATGCACTGTCCCTTCTGCTCTCAGTGGTGTCGTTGCTGAAGGTTGATGCTGTGAGACTAAAACTTTTGCAATGGTTGTCGTGGACAACACTAGTTGTGGTGGTTTAGTATTCTACTATTTTCTTGGTCGGTTATGTTCCTGATAAAAAATACAAATAATTTCCTAATTTTAATTTTCATTAAACAAAATATTTAATAAGGAAAGACAAGCCTTTTCCATTGCCCCTTCAATCATCCTTTCTATCAACAATTGCACTGGTACGTCGAGGCAATAAAATAATTCAATGGTCTTGCCGTTGTCATTTTATTCTGGATTCATGCGTTATTCATAACAATTCAATTAATTTTTTAATTTTAATAGTTTTAATTAAATAAATAATTTAACAAAATATATAATATATAATTAATTAAATAAAAGTAATATGTATAAAAAAATAATTTATTTTCTAAATATATATTTTAAATTAATTTTTATATTAATTGAATTAAATTAAATAAAGGTGAAATAAGTATTTAAATTATTTGACTATAAATAATTTAAATATATTATAAATAGATGTAATTTTGAAAGCAAAATGAATGGAAAAAATAGACTTTCAATACATTTTAAAAGTAAAAACTCAAGATAAAATTGGTTAATACTTAAGATTCTTTTAAGTTTAAAATTGAAAATAGGGTGAAATTGGTTAAAGACCTAATATTGGGTGTGATTTCAATATTTTGGCATATTTCAAAGTGGTCCCTATTTTAGAAAAATTCTAAAATTATACCAAAACCTATGCATTATGTTAATTTTGTTACAAAATTAAATTTATGCTGAAATTGTTAAAAGCCACAAAATTTTCACTGAAAATTTTATTTTAGCCGCTCATTCAATTGTTTTTTTTTTTCACACGGATATCCCTAAATCTATCCTAATCTAAGGGGAGGGAGGAGGTAGGAGTCGAATCCGGGCTGTGCTGGGAGAAATTCAGTGACTTAACCAACTGGTTTGAAGCTTGCTCATCGCTCATTCAATTGTTTAATTTGATATTCTTGATTTGATATTCATGGGTAGTGATATTTTATTAATTTTTAAATTCCTATATAGTCGAATTCAATTAGATTTTTCTATTGCCTCTTTTTCAAATTTTATTTTTTAGATTATATAATAGGAAAGGAGATCATGAAGAATATATTTCTAAGAAAGGTTTTTAATTTGAATTAAATTGATCCTCATATTGTTATTGGCTTTTAAGTTTCATTATTTAGTATGCAGTTTATACAGCATGAAATAATTTCAGATAAATTAAGGCTACGAATTCATAAAAAAATAATAAAATTAGAATATAAATAATACAAATTTTCTCATGCTTGATAATCTGAAATTTAGCATATATATTACATTGTGGCCAAACATTTTTTGCGCATGATTTCTAAGTTTTAATAAAAATAGGAATCATATGTGCCCAAAAGTGCAATTATATAATATAGAAATAATTAATAGCTTATTCTGATGTTTTTTTTTTTGTTTGATAAAAGATATCATAATAGTATCCTGTTCGTAATTTTACTATGAGAGAAATGAATCGGTAATATAGCAATTATCGGAAAGACTGCCTACCTAGAAACTGTAAAATAAATTACCCATAGCCCATCTAGATATTTGGAACAAGTAGAAAATTACAATGACTAAAAAAAAAAAACATAAAAACTGAAGCCAAAAGATGTTGCCGGTTTGCTCAACACTGCTCTTCGATTTCCGATGAATCCACCTACTATTACCGATCGTCAGAGAAACCATATTTAGATTTTTGGTGTTCTTCGCCATTGAGGATTCAAATTTGTACAAAATGGACTTTTCAGATTTAGATTCCCGATCTGGACTATTTCAAACCGATGATGAAGATCTCCCTTCGATCGTTAATCTTTCAATCTCAGACCAATTTCAAGGAATAGATCGGAACAAAAAAAAACCCAGAAGCCAGCATTAGAAGCAAAAATCATAACAGAATGCGGATCTCCATCTTCCAATAACTTTCGTCCGTTGCTCTTGATTAGATCAATCCGATATGGTCTCTGACAAATCTAAACGGAATCACCAAAATGAAATAAAGATCCAAATAAGAAGAAAATTGCATAGAGGCAAAACAATGTAAATAAAAATTGCACTCAGGCAAAGAAACAAATAAAATTGCACAGAGGTAAAAAAATTGCACTATTCTTTTATAGAGAAAAACATAGGCAAAGAGTTTATTGGATTATCGAGAAAGAAAAAAACGGGGTGGCCACTACCGATGAAAACACCGGCGACGACCACAAAGGTGAACAAACCTTAGTAAAAGAAAAGGTTTAGAGAGTATTGAAAGTTTCTATAAATGAGAATCAATTAGGAGTACTCATAATGGTACTTAATTCATTGAGTTTAATCTCAATTTATGGGATTCATATAAGTCTTATTCTGATGTTTTAGTACATAGTAATATGGGTTGCCAGGAAGGTATAAATTCTAAAGTTATGGATTAATTGATTTGGGATATTAGGGAAAACTAATTATAGAATTAAATACAATGAAGATGTTTAGAGTTATCTAAAAATTTTCTAATCCTAAAAAACCAAAATTTTTAAACCTTAAACTCAAGATTGATTGAAATTGCTACGGATGGGTAAAACCGAATCCGATTTGAACTTTTTTACAAATTTTAATAATGACTTAGGATATTGTTATGTGTTGTACAAAAATTATTAATGGCCTCAGATTTTTCATGAATTATACAAAAATTTGATATCATAGGATTTGGTTGGGTTTCTCATGCCATGAGTTGGTAAAATCGCCTCTTTTTTATTGCTTAAAATAATTTCATTTCCGTCGAATGATTATTAATGATTTGGATTTTGGGGCTTCTTGCTGAGTCTCGGGGGCTGAGTTTTGTAATTGAAGTTGCTCAAATTGTTCCACCGATGGTCTTATGTATTGGTAGCTTAAACAATTACATAATTTTGAGTCTAACAAATTTTAAATTAGATGCATGGATCCTAAATATTAAATTGAGAGTGATATTGGTAAGTTGTTGTCAAGTTTAAAGTCGTAAAAAAGTTTATTTTAGAGTGAAAATGTATAAAGTCGCAAATTTAGCGTGAAAATGATGTTTGCACCTAATTTTGACTATAGTTACTAACTTTACTAGATTTTACCCTTTTTTTTCAGTTTTTTATTTGTAATAAACTTTTGATAATCATTATGATTTATAGAAGTTGAATTCATTGAATTTAGTAATATCCATTGAATGTGAAATGCAAGAATTATTAATTTTCTAAATTTCTGGACTATATGGTCTGATTAAAAAAAAAAAGAATGCATGGCATTTAAATAATATTAAAATAATTTTTTTTAAAACAATATAATATTAAAATAAATCATATTATAGCAATAATAAAATAATGGAATTAGCAAAATCCTACATGTTCAATTGAATCTTGTGAGGAGGTTAATTATTTTTATATTCCTAGGAGTCAAAATGTAGTTGCCCATAAGATAGCTAGATTTGCTCTGAATTTTTTGTTCTTTTGTAATGGTTTAGCTCAACTGAACATGTAGAGAGGGATTTGTAATTCTTTTAATCAATAAAAAGTATATCTTGGTTAAAAAAAAATGTAGAAAGATTGAGCAGAAATAAATAGTTAAAAGGTGAAGAAATGAGCACAAAGAGTCCAAACGTGAGGGGTAATTTATGAATCATATAGAGAAATTTACAAAAACCTCCCTGGGTTTTACCAATTCATACATTTTTCTCTCTGTCCTTTTTTTAATGGACAAAAATATCCCTGCGTTTCAATTCTGTTGGACAAAAATACCATTTTCTATTGTTTTAGTTAAAATAACGGTAGAAGGACCAAAATGTAATTTTATGGGTCCTTTTAAAAAAACTCAAGTAATAAAGGATTGAAATAAAATTATATTTGAGGACTGAAATAAAATTAGGCCTTCTTCTTCTTCTTAAATCTACAGAAACCCTAACTGCCCATGAACAGCTGCGCCATTCCAGAAATGAAGACCGATCCTCCCAAAATCAAGTCCTGTTGTTTTGATCGTGAAGCACTCGATTGTGAACTCATTTTTTCGATTTCGGTCCTCTCTTTCAAAGTGAAAGAAACTGCTCTTCTCCTTTCTATTCTTCATTTCCTTTTAAAGTGCCCACTGGTTACGTTTCCAATCCATAAGTTGTTCTTCGTTTTTTATTACAAAAACGAAGAGGATTAACCCTCGATTCCCTTCTTTCTAGGTCAGAACTGCTATATCTCCATTTCGTTCCTCTCCTTTGTTTCTAACCACCTCACATGAGAGGTGATTCATACAGAAAGGTGATTCACTTCTTCACGAATCGGAAGAGCAGAAGCTGTTCATGGCGATGATTCAAATATAAGTTCAAAACTTCATCCCGAGAATTGCGGCTGAGTTGTTCTGGTAATGGCAGCGGCTGGTGGTGGTTGTTCATGGGTGGCTACGGTTTTCTGGAGGTTGAAGAAGAGGATGGCCTAATTTCATTTCAATCCTCAAATATAATTTCTATTTTAGTCCTTTATTTCTTGAGTTTTTCAAAAGGGCCCTTCAAATTACATTTTGGACCTTCTACCATTATTTTAACAGAAAAATAGACAAAAGGGTATTTTTGTCCAATAAAATTAAAATGCAGGGATATTTTTGCCCATTAAAAAAAGAATACGAAAAAAAAATGTAGGAAGCAGTAAAACTCAGAGAGATTTTTGTAAATTTCCCAATCATAAATGTGGAAAGAACTCGTATTAAATTTCTAAATATTTATTAGCTCTAAGTTTAATAAAAACTGTATCAAATTAGAACAGATATGTAATTTGGTTTTTCCAAGAATAAAGGGGAAAAAATTTATTGGAATAATACGCAATTGTTTGCCTGATATTATTTTGAGCATTTCCAATATTAATACGGATTGTGGCTAATGTGTCACATAAAAATAGAGAGCGTGAATGTTAAAGCATCTCCAATGCAACGATAATTGCTTCATTTGATGGGCATGTTAGAAAAATAGAAATAATTTTAAAAAAACAATCTTTAATGCTAATTTCAATTTGACCATTCAACTGACTTATCAATAGATAATGTCTAACAGATCTTCTATTTTTGGAGAGTCTACTAGACATTGTCCACGTTAAAGTTGTTACATAATTGGTTATCCATTAAATTGTGGACCCAAAAAGAGAAGCAAATGGAAAATGAAAGATGTTGCATTAGAAATAGGTTTTCAAAGTTAAACTCTAAAAATAAATGGTCAGCCATATAATCGTTCACGCTTTCTATTTCAATCGACACATCAGCTGCAATCCACATCACTATTTGATATGCTCTTAATGTAACTGAAAATATAACAGTGGACATTGAACTGTCTCCAATGCATTTATTTTGAATTGTCTAAATTTTATTTCTTTCTTTTTTTGCCCATAATTTAATAATTAACTAATAGATATAGAGTACTGGTATAGACATTGTTTAACAGGCTCTCCAGAAATAAAAGTTCTGTTAGACAGTATCTACTACCACATCAGATAGACATCTGAATATATATGAGCACTGGAGATATTTTTTTAACAAAAATTTTATTTTTGCTTTTGTGTCAATTAAATTAGAGATAGACATTGTACGTAGTATTTGAAATGCTCTTTGGAGCATCAATTTTAATTTTTTCTCTTTCCCTCTGGTCTAGATAAATTTTGTTTTAGTTAAATTTAGGGATGGGAATTGATAACCAATTACCGAAAGTCTAAAAATTGCCGAAATCACCAGTACCAAATATTTCTGGTTACTAATTTTTTACTGAACGGTTTATTTACCGATCAAAATTATCAATTGGCTCAATTTTATTAATTCTTTCATTAAAGTTTGTTTATTCAACATTTTTACGAGTCAGTTTTGAAAAGTATATTCAAATGTAATTCTTTAAAATGTAACTTTTAAAGTAATTAATATAAGATCTATGATTAAAAAAAAAAAAAACTCCTCAAGTAATAAATCAATATTAATTTTGACTTGTTAAAATTATGTCATCCGTAGCTACTCTTTTTTAATCATAAAATATTATTAGGTAACACTATTGAAAGGCGTTCTTCTAATACCTCGGAAGGATTTATGAGACCACCCATATGAAATCAATGAAGGGCAGTTGTTTAAATTTTTTCTTTTTCAGTCCAAAAATTTTCATTTTATATATACTTTTTTAAGTGAAATATGGTAATGCCTTCTTTACACCCATAAATTATTACTAGGAAAATTTATAAAAAAGCTCCTATGTTTTACCTATATCGACGTTTTCCTCTTTATTTATTTTTTAATGGACAAAAATCTCTATGCGTTTTAATTTCGTTGACAAAAATACCCTTCTGTGTATTTTTTCTATTAAATGACGGTAGAAAGATCAAAATATAATTTTACGGGCCCTTCTAAAAAAGGTAAAGAAATGAGGGACTGTTTTGAAAGTTTATTAAAGAAATGAGGGACTGTTTTGAAAGTTTATCATCTTCAACCTTGGATAGAACGGTCACCGCCGACCGGTCGCCGAAAAACTCAACTTTCAAAACTGGTGACCAAACTTTCTACCCCTTGCGCATGAAAAATGTTTCGGCTCTTCTTCCTGTTGTTGTTTTTTAAGTTAGATTGTTTATTTATCTACTAAGAATTCGTAAAGAATGTTCCAAATTACAATAGTTACAATCTCTGTCGCTCAAAAGTTAAAGGGTCTGTTTTGATTGTCATGAAATAGAACCTCAAATTGTCAAGAATAGACTTTTATTTTTCATAAAGGAAAAGGATGTAATTTCCATTTTCATTTTTAACCAAATGATGCATGTATTTGATTTGAGCTGATCCTGGATTATGTCTATTTGATTTTTTGAGAAAATTTAAGTGGACAAGAGAATATAGTTTCTGTTTGAAAATTCTTTACAAATTTGCCATAAGAAAATGTGATTCTTTTTAATTACTGATTAGCCATACTTGCATCATTTGAAGTTATCAATAGCCAATAAGAAAATTACTACTACCTCCGTCTTTTTGAATTCTTTACACCCTAAAAACACAAATACCAATAAATCACCAATACCAATACACAAATACTAATAAACAATTACTAATCCTTTACACCACTTACTTTTTCACCAATACCAATAAAGAAATAATACTAAACAATTACAAAACTTACTATAAATG
>CATIWJ010112722.1:0-21829 GCA_949640765.1 Croton laevigatus
ATTCTTAAATCGAAATTTGAATGATCGGATTACTATAAATCCTTCATCTTTGAATTTCACTATCTTTTTCTATCTGGGTTTTGTCTTTGAACCTTAAAATTTTTAAGATTCAAGCATCAAATGTGAGTTTTAGCCTTGGTAGTTGCGGTCTTCGCAGCTGGGTCGAAGATCCAGTTTTTTTTCACCGCAGAAGCTGAAAAAATTGATTCTGGATTCTTCAAAAAATAAAGTTAGATTCTTGATTCATGGTGGGGCAGTGATGTTCCTGTAAAATAGGTAATAAATCTGTCCTATTATTATTCTTAGATCACTTATATGATTGAGATTGATTGTTGTTGGCTTTTTTCTGTTATTTTCATTTGTGGGTGCAGAGGTTTTGTTCTTGTGATACAGAGGAATGGGTGATTTATTCAATCCTTTGTTTGGTTTCTGAGAAAATGAATGTAAGTAAAAGTTAGTTACTAATAAAATAAAAAATTATTAGAATGAGTTATTATCTGTAATCTTCAAAGCTTAACTTCAGATTTTGTACTTCATTTTCACTTTCCAGCCTGGAAAAATGCAGTTGTGTAATTGATGAAATCAAAACTTTTCTTGTATTTTATAAATATTAGGAATGAAAATTTAAAGAGAAGCTAATCTTCTCAGATTTCTAATTATATTGTACTTGGTCTTGTTTTGTGACTACCTAAGTTTACAAATTTTTCTTCATCTTACTCATGGAAATCTATTTAGGTTGATTTTCTATTGTGTGGAGTTGGATTTGAACTTATAGTTTTTCGAATTTTGTCACAATCTATGCAGGGTGGCTTATCTAGCTGAGTTCGTTAGAGATCAAAATATTTATCTTAGCTACATTCAATGGCTGACAGAAACGCAAATGTCCGACCCCCAAATGGCAAGCCTTCGGGAGCCACAAATCCTTATTCTATAGATTTGGATAACTTCACTAAGCGGTTAAAAATGTTATATTCTCATTGGAATGAACACAATAGTGATTTGTGGGGTGAATCTGATGCTCTTGCTGTAGCCACTCCTCCACCTTCTGATGATCTAAGGTACTTGAAATCATCAGCGCTGAATATTTGGTTGGTTGGTTATGAGTTCCCAGAGACTATCATGGTTTTCATGAAGAAGCAGGTTCATTTCTTATGTAGTCAAAAAAAGGCTTCCTTGCTTGATGTTGTGAAGAAATCTGCTAAGGAATCTGTTGGTGTTGAAGTTGTGATGCATGTGAAGGTGAAAGGTGATGACGGAAGAGGCTTGATGGATAACATTTTCCGCGCTGTTCATGCTCAGTCAAACTCTACTGATGACCGAGCTCCTATAATCGGACACATAGCGAGGGAAATTCCTGAAGGAAAGCTTTTGGAGATATGGCATGAAAAACTAAAGGATGCTAATTGCGAGTTAAGTGACGTAACAAATGCATTTTCAGACTTGTTTGCAGTAAAGGACAACAATGAGCTTACAAATGTGAGAAAAGCAGCATTCTTGATATCATCAGTGATGAGGCAATTTGTGGTGCCAAAACTTGAAAAGGTCATTGATGAAGAGAAGAAAGTGTCCCATTCTTCGTTGATGGATGACACAGAGAAGACAATTCTAGAACCTGCTAGAATCAAAGTGAAGCTAAAGGCAGAGAATATTGACATATGTTACCCTCCTATTTTTCAGAGTGGGGGAGAGTTTGATCTGAAACCAAGTGCAGCAAGCAATGATGAGAATCTTTACTATGATTCCAGTAGCGTAATTATATGTGCGATAGGATCCCGATACAACAGCTACTGCTCGAATGTTGCTAGAACTTTTCTGATTGATGCCAATTCCATGCAGAGCAAGGCATATGAAGTCCTGCTTAAGGCCCATGAAGCAGCAATTAGTGCAATGAAATCTGGGAACAAAGCCAATGCTGTTTATCTAGCAGCACTTTCTGTAGTCGAGAAGGATGCACCGGAGTTAACTCCAAACTTGACCAAAACTGCTGGAACTGGAATTGGCCTTGAGTTTCGTGAATCAGGCCTCAATCTTAACTCCAAGAATGATCGAATTTTGAAGCCTGGAATGGTTTTCAACGTGTCACTTGGATTTCAGAATTTGCAGACAAAGACTAAAAATCCGAAGACCCAGAAGTTTTCTGTGTTACTTGCTGATACAGTGGTTGTTGGTGAAAAATCCCCTGATGTAATAACTTCTAAGAGTTCCAAGGCTGTGAAGGATGTGGCTTACTCGTTCAATGAGGATGATGAAGAAGAAGAAGCGAGGCCAAGAACCAGATCTGAAGATAAGGAAGCCATATTGTCCAAGGCAACGCTTAGGTCAGACCACCAGGAGATATCGAAGGAAGAACTACGCAGGCAGCACCAGGCTGAACTTGCTCGACAGAAGAATGAAGAGACGGCCAGGAGGCTTGCTGGTGGTGGTTCTGCTCTATCAGACAGTAGAGGTGCTTCAAAGAAGATTGGTGATCCAATTGCTTATAAGAATGTTAATGATGTGCCCCTTCCAAGAGACTTGATGATTCTGATTGACCAAAGGAATGAAGTCATTCTACTGCCAATTTATGGAAGTATGGTCCCCTTCCATATTTCTACTATCAAGAATATGAATAGCCAGCAAGATGGTAATCGAACATGCTACATACGGGTAACATTTAATCTTCCTGGCACGCCTATCAGACCCCATGATGCAAATTCTGTTAAGCATGAAGGGCCAATATATGTGAAGGAAGTTTTATTCCGATCCAAGGACCTTAGACATAGCAGTGAAGTGGTGCAACAGTTTAAAATCTTGCGTAAACAGGTAAATTCCAGAGAGTCTGAGAGGGCTGAAAGGGCAACTTTAGTTACTCAGGAAAAGCTGCAACTTGCATCTGCGAAGTTCAAGCCCATAAAATTGCTAGATTTATGGATTCGCCCACCTTTTGGTGGTCGTGGAAGAAAGCTTTCTGGGTCACTGGAATCTCATGCAAACGGGTTTCGTTACTCAACTTCTAGGCCTGATGAACGTATTGATGTCTTGTTTGGTAACATTAAACACGCATTCTTCCAACCAGCAGATAAGGAAATGATCACCCTTCTGCATTTTCATTTGCATAATCATATTATGGTGGGGAACAAAAAGACCAAGGATGTTCAATTTTATGTTGAGGTAATGGATGTGGTCCAGACGCTTGGAGGTGGAAAGCGATCTGCCTATGACCCAGATGAGATAGAGGAAGAACAACGAGAGAGGGATCGAAAGAATAAAATAAACATTGACTTCCAGAACTTTGTGAACCGAGTGAATGATGTTTGGGGTCAACCTCAATTCAAAGCATTTGACCTTGAGTTTGATCAACCTCTGAGAGAGCTTGGGTTCCATGGTGTGCCTCACAAAGCCTCAGCTTTTATCGTCCCTACATCAACCTGCCTGGTTGAACTGATAGAAACACCTTTTGTTGTGATCACTTTGAGTGAAATTGAGATAGTTAATCTGGAGAGAGTTGGTCTTGGACAGAAGAATTTTGATATGACCATTGTATTTAAAGACTTCAAGAGGGATGTCTTCCGTATAGATTCTATTCCATCCACGTCACTCGATAACATCAAGGAGTGGCTAAACACAACTGACCTCAAATACTACGAGAGTAGATTGAATCTGAATTGGCGGCCTATATTAAAAACTATCACTGATGATCCTGAAAAATTCATAGAAGATGGTGGTTGGGAATTCTTAAACATGGAAGTTAGTGATTCAGATTCAGACAACTCAGCAGAATCAGACCGAGGTTATGAGCCTTCAGATGTGCAATCTGACTCGGGTTCTGAAGACGAGGACGATGACAGCGAGTCATTGGTGGAATCTGAAGATGATGAGGACGAGGAATCTGAGGAAGGTTCAGAAGAGGATGAAGGAAAGACATGGGAAGAACTGGAGAGGGAAGCAAGCTACGCAGACAGGGAAAAGGGGCACGACTCAGACAGTGAGGAGGAAAGGAAAAGAAGGAAGATGAAGGCTTTTGGTAAGGCTCGAGCACCACATCCACCTCGAGCACCTGATAGAAGGGGTGGTGGTAGTAGTAGCCTTCACAAAAGGCCTAAGTTAAGGTAAATGAAGACAAATGCATGTTGCGTTCGTTCTTTGTTTAAGGTAAATCAGCAAAAACTTGTACTAAGAGTATTTAGCCGGTCTGTTGCTTGTAAAATACAGGAAACTAGAAGTGGACATAAAGGTTTGCTTATCTTTGAATCTGAATAATGAAATTTTGTGCATTTTCATTGTCTGCTTTCTGCAAACGATGTGTTCAAGCATTTCCCTTTTCCTCGTGCGGTCTGTTGCTTGTAAACTACAGGAAACTAGAAATTGGCATAAAGGTTTGCTTATCTTTGCATCTGAATAATGAAATTATGTGCATTTTCATTGTCTGCTTTAATTTTGCTCTCTGCAAACTATTTGTTCAAGCATTTCCCTTTTCCTGTAACGAGACAAACGATTTGGGTTTCATATGGTTGCTTGTTGGATGCAAATAGCTAGCAATTCTCTGTTTCTGAACAGAATTCAATGAAGAAAGCTTTGATCTTTTGCATTTCACATTATTTATAATGGTGTTGCTATGCATTTTCTGCGCAGGAGTTCAATTCAACTGAGGCAGCTTTAGTTTCATATGAATTGTTTTTGTCTTATTAAGCTAGTTCTTCAATTTGCAGCAACCTTCCTCTTGCTGTAACAATAACGTAATGATAGAACTAAAGCTACCTAAAATCATTCCCAACCTCGTGCGGACCCTTCAATCAATTCACGTGCCCAGCTTATTTATTTGGTCAACCTACCCCTCAAACAATTCCTTGCAACGTCCATTGTTTGTAGTATATAATATACTTAAAAAATTGTTGCTTACTACTAATCTATTTGAAATGTAAAGAAATAAAAAATACGGAGGTAGTACCTACTAATTAGTCCCAAAGTCACTAACTTTTGCCTAATAAATCAAAATCAATGCAGTAATTTTCATTTTTAACTTATAAAACTTCTTTTTCAAAAAAAAAAAAAAAACTTATAAAAGGAGATATAATTTGGTAATTGGTGTTAAGTACATAATTATAATCCGAGTATAAGAGGGGGCATTGCCTAAAAGTAATTTTTAAGCATTTTTTAAATTAAAAGACATCCTTTTTAAGTTTATTTGAGCTTTTAAACTGTTTTTTTTTGAAAAAAAAATGATATTTATAAACTAAAAGCTGAAAAACTCGAGCCATAGCAAATAAATATGAAAAATATGATAAATATCCCCTGTCAAAATTAAAATTACCAAACTAGCCCTCATATTTAATGATAGATAGACCGAACAACGACCATCCTAAAGTCCAAATTTTTATGATAGGCAAGGGCATTTGAGGGAATTCTATTAATTAAACTGGCAAGTGAGCCCTCTCTCACACACCCTCGCCTTGCCAGTTTGGTTGGTTGTTTTAGTATTTTTAGAAGTTGGCTCCAACCAACGTCTTCCTTCCCTTGTCCAAATCGCTCACCAAACTAAATTCAACAAACTCCTCTTTTATTCTCCTCCTTGTTTGTTGTGCGTTTGGTGAGTCTTAAATATCGTATCTTTGAAGTAAAACTTCCATTTTTTCATTCTAATCCTTAATAAAGTTTCAATCTTTTATTGCTTTCTTCCTTAATTTTTGGTGGATATAATTCCATCTGTTAAAAGGGTAACTTAAAAAATTGTGGTATCTTGAATTACAGATCTTGAATTCAACAAATGGCTAGAAAGAAGATTAGAGAGTATGATTCCAAAAGACTTCTTAAAGAACACTTGAAGCGCCTTGCTTGCATCGATCTACAGATCTGCTCTGCTCAGGTTTCAATTGATTAGTTTGATGCTACATTTATTGATTAGTTTGATCAGAATTTTGATTCTTAATTTCACTGATTAGTAGTAGTTTTAAGATGGTTGCAGTCTTTGAGTACTAATGGAATCAAATTTAGCTAAATTTTGGTGAAATTTTGTTGGGTTTCAATTTATTTTGATGATAATGTTGTGTAGGTAACACAGTCAACTGACTTTACAGAGCTCACAAATCAAGAACCATGGCTTTCTTCATCAAGATTGGTGGTGAAACCAGATATGCTATTTGGGAAACGTGGGAAGAGTGGTTTAGTGGCTTTGAATTTAGATCTAGCTCAAGTTGCTGAATTTGTGAAAGGAAAACTTGGTGTTGAGGTGATTGCTTAATCCAGATTAGTGTATAGTTTTTCAACTTTTCATTTTCTTTTCACGTTTAGTGTTTTTTAGATCATTGATATTAGAAAATCGAATTCTTTAGGTTGAAATGGGAGGTTGTAAGGCACCAATAACTACATTTATTGTTGAACCATTTGTTCCACATGAGCAAGAATTTTACCTCTCTATAGTTTCTGAAAGACTTGGATCCACCATTAGCTTTTCAGAATGTGGAGGCATTGAAATTGAAGAAAACTGGGACAAGGTATATCCCTAAACTGATGTTTGTTTTTTTTTTTTTTTTTCATACTCTGTTAATACAGGTGGAATTTAGTTTACATCAAAAGATGGTTACATGATTTCGTGTTTTTGTTCATTCAGGTTAAGACTGTGTTCCTTCCTACCGAAAAACCGATGACCTTGGAGGCCTGTGCTCCTTTGATTGCTACGCTTCCTTTGGAGGTTAGTGCTAGCTTTCTTGTTACTCAATCATTTCTGTTTTCCAAAATGAAGAAAGGGAAAAATGGTTATTTTAGACCTACCAAGCTTTAAATTCTTGATGGATGTTCATAAATCTTATTAGGATTTCTCATGTTATGGCATTATGCAAACCTTTATTGTGAACTTTTGCTTTCCTGATACCTAATTGTTTTACCGGTTTTGGGGAAAAAAAAATTGTTTTACAGCTAATCTGCAGTCTGAAGTTGCCTAATTCTGAGGGCATTTTTAGTTTTGCTAGATCCTGTTGGTTCTCTGATAATATTTTTGCATTTTCATTTTAACTAGTCTGATATTTTCCATGATTTGATGTCTAAGAATTGTTGTAATTTGGCGTTCATTTATTGCCTCCCTGACTCTCCGTTGCTCTACTGATTTTGAGGCATTAACCCCTTTTTTTTGCCCTTTTAGATTCGAGGCAAAATTGGCGAATTCATAAAGGGTGTCTTTGGTGTCTTTCAAGGTATGTACATTTTCAAGGTTTACTAGCATTCTTATTTCTAAGGTTAATTCTTCTTTATGCAGAAACTTTTATTTTTAACTTCATTTTCAATTCTCCGCAGATCTCGACTTCAGTTTTCTAGAGATGAACCCATTTACGCTCGTGAAGGGAGAGCCATATCCACTGGATATGAGAGGAGAGCTGGATGACACTGCTGCCTTCAAGAACTTCAAGAAGTATATATTTGTTGAAATTGTTCTTCACAAATAATAATCATAACAATTTAAAAAAAAAAAAATCAGTTCATCAACATTTTTTTTTTTTTTTTGCGGTTTAGTTTAATCCTTTTTTTTTTTTTTTTTTGCATCAGGTGGGGTAACATAGAATTTCCTCTTCCTTTTGGAAGAGTCCTGAGCCCTGCCGAAAGTTTCATCCATTCACTGGACGAGAAGGTGAATCTTGCCCTTAATCAAACTAACATAAGCTTATTATCCATTTTGAAGCTGGTTTTAACTCTGTGAACCTTAAATCAACTATACTGATAAGTTTGATCTTTTCACAGACAAGTGCATCTTTGAAATTCACCGTTTTGAACCCAAAAGGACGTATCTGGACAATGGTGGCCGGAGGTGGTGCCAGTGTTATATATGCTGATACCGTGAGTAACTTCACGCCACATCACATCTTTTTGGGCCTGATCTCTACCTTTTTTACGAAAATTTCTTTTCCATTTAACTAGGTTGGAGATTTGGGTTATGCATCGGAGCTCGGTAACTATGCAGAGTATAGCGGAGCTCCTAATGAGGAGGAAGTCTTGCAATATGCAAGAGTTGTAATTGATGTAAGAGAGAAGATTAAGTGAACTTTTTCTTTTGGATGCTTCTTTGGTTTGCCATAATTCCATATACATTGATGAAATTTATGCCTGTTAATTGTTGCAGTGCGCCACTGCTGATCCTGATGGTCGTAAAAGAGCTCTTCTTATTGGAGGCGGCATTGCAAACTTCACAGATGTTGCTGCTACTTTTAACGGTATTATAAGAGCCCTCAGAGAAAAGGTATTTTTCCTGTTTCAAAAATGTATCAAACTATCAACTGAATTATTTAAATTTATCTCTCCTAATACATTTGGCCATGATTTTCTTCTTTTGATAGGAATCCAAGTTAAAAGCATCAAGAATGCATATATACGTTCGAAGAGGTGGTCCTAACTACCAAACTGGTTTGGCAAGGATGCGCCGTCTGGGAGAAGAGCTGGAAATACCTCTTGAGGTTTGAAATAACTATATACTATTTTAATCTGGGTCAGAATTACGTGAAAAACACTACGCGGAATAAATTTTTTGGTCATTGTCTCTAAACTTAGTTCAGTAAAATTGGGATTCCTGCTGATAAAAACAAAGACATTTGCTTTCCAATTTTCTGTATATAAATTCTTTAATCTGTGACTTAATTGAAGCGTTGAATCATATTTTCATTTCAGGTTTATGGACCTGAAGCAACAATGACAGGAATTTGCAAGCAGGCCATTGATTGTATAATGTCTGCAGCGTAATTTCGAGACGGAATATGTCTGCTTAAGTATTTTTTCTTCTTTTTTTTTTCCTGCTGAGACAATAATTTTGTTTAGAAGGCATAAGCCAAGTTCTTGTTGTTTTTTTTTTTCCAAATGTAAAATTTGGATTAAAAGACACTGGTATTGATTTTTCTTTGTTAATTGAAAAAACTCTTGTGCGTTAGCCATAATACTTTTCTTGTGTGCTTGCCTTGATTAGTAGGCTGTAAATAAGTGAGCAATTGATAAGTTACTTGAGAATCAACTCGATAAAGGCTCAAATAAGCTCAGGTTGAAAGCTAAATGAATCAAGCTTATTTAAGAAACAAGCTAAACACACGAGATTTGAGCCAATTTGTATAAAAATTTACAAACAATTTCTTTTCGACTTGAGGTCAGGATTAGTATGCTGGAGACTAATTATGTTATATTGTTATGTATGCATAATTTGTTGAAAGATCATTAGCTTGGAACCTTATTATCAGACTATAATAGAAATTAGTTGTTATGTATGCATAATTTGTTGAGAGATCATTAGCTTGGAACCTTATTATCAGACTATAGTAGAAATTAGCTTAATGTGCAAGGTGATATGAAAAAATAAATCATGGTCCCGGCGGGGCTCGAACCCGCGACCTTCGGCTCATAAGACCAACGCTCTAACCAACTGAGCTACGGGACCTTGTTGGTTGGTTTTGTCTTTTAATTAATAAATCATATTTTATGAATTTCTTCCAATCATCAACTTGTATATTTAATTTAATTACAGAAATAAATAAATATTCCGTTGAGCACTTTCATCTTTTGTGTTTTTTGGTGTGGAGGATCTAAGAGTTAATGACCCTACTAATAATATTTCTTAGATTCTTACTTTCCTACAAGTTTAGTTTACAATCACACGAGAAATCAATTAGTTAAATTCAAACCCTAACTCATTTAACATAAGTAATTAGTATAAATTTTTCTTGAATCTTTTAGAATAGTTGATTAAAGATCAAAATCATTAGTTCTAAAACTATAATACAAAATGTCCAACCACAATTTTATTTCATTTCTAGATTTTTTAAAATTGTTATAATTGCTCAGTTTCACGATCACGATTGTGCGAGGCTAGTAATAAATGCCTTATAGAATTCATGCAACATTTACCTTGCATTGAGTAGTTAGGATTCTGGGGGGTGGGGCAATTTTACTTAGAAGGTCAAGATTTCAATTTTTTTTTTTTTGCTTTTAAGATGTTGGAGTAAATTTTCCTTTTTGCCATTTCCATATTATTTGTGAAGCACTTGTATTGCAACAATGCCTTTCATTTGCTCAAGTCAATTTTCTTTCTCAAAGTTAGTATTTTGTTAGAAGGGGAGGCTAGGCTAGGTGAAACTGCGTGACAGAAAAGACGCGGTTGAAATCAACCTCTTACGATAAATGCTCTTACGATAAATGCAGATAAAACTACTTATATTTACACATTCGGATATCTTTTTTTTTTTTTTAAGTTGTATTTTGTTAACTACCAATATAATACTATTAAAAAAAACATTGAAGTAATATAATTATGAAATTTTATCTTAAACAATTATAAGAAAAAATAAAATTTAATTTAAAAAAAATAAAGAAATTTAAAAATTAATGAATAAAATATTGCCTCCTGCAAAACATTAATTAAATCGCCGTTGCCGGGGATCGAACCCGGGTCACCCGCGTGACAGGCGGGTATACTCACCACTATACTACAACGACTGAGCTGTTGATCGGACCTCTTCTTTTAACTCAAATCTAACACAACAGTGAATCGAATTAGCAAACCTAACTGTAATTAGCGAAAGAAAAGAAAGCATGCAATTTTAAGTAACAGAAGGGAAAAAAGAAGATGAAATTATACCATATCGAGTTCCAGAAATTAGTAGCAAATAGCAATCACCAGACTTGAATTTCCTCATTACCAAATATGCCCTCGAATCGAATTGTTGAAGACGAGAGAAGAAGAGGAAAATGGATTTTTCGTTTTCCTAAATTTGAAGTTAGTTGACGGTGATTTCTGTATTTCTAATTCTTACTTCTTCTACCCGCGCATACTTAACGGCGTTAAGTGGAGTTCTTACGAGGCTAGGCTAGCTACACTCGTTGCTCACCTTGTTTTAGGTGACTGACCATATGTTTTGCGTCACCTCAATACTGATTTTTCCCCGAATATTTGGCTTTTTTTTTTTTCTTACGTCTCATTTTTTATCCAATTAAATACAATTTTTTTATTTCATTACATTTATTTTTTACCCATACCAATAAAATCAATATGTCATCAATATCAAAACAGAAATAATAATAAAGAATTATTAATTTTCTAAAAAATTTATTTTTTCACTAATATAAATAAAATAATAATAATAAAAAATTACTAATTTTTTAAAAAATTTACTTTTTCATCAATATTAATAAAAAAATAATAATAAATAAGTACAAAACTTATTATAAATGAAAATGTAAACAATCCAAAAATATATCCAAAAAGAAAAATATAAAAAATTAAAAAAATTGGAAGTAATATTTGATAGCTCTCAAAGCAACTCAACGAATATGAAATAATAGACTCTATCTTGAAGCTTCCAACATATACTTCCTTACTTAAAAACCAATAAATTTAAATTGTACTAAAAATATAATTTCTTTTTACTATAAAAAATAATAAAATGACAGGCGGGTAATTATGAAATTTTTTCCTTTCTTTCTTTTTAATAATTTATTTTTTTAAAGTAAAGTATTAAAGAAAATAAGAATATTTTTAAGAAGTTAATGTCTAGATATTTACGAGTTTTGGATATCGATACGGATTTGATTTATAAAAGATTTGAACACGTAAAATTCATGTCGTGGAAAGTACATAAAACTTGTATAACTGCTATCATTATGTTTGGAGAAATTAACTGTTGAAAGATCCATACAGCTGACTAAAATTTATTTGGAATTAAGGTTTGTTGTCTTTTTTTTATAAAGTGTTAAAGAAACTATGAATAGTAATTATATGGGACAGTTGAACTGGTGAAGAAAATGGGAAAATATTTAGTACTACTATTACAAAGAAACAGAGACTGTCCGTATTTATTTACTAGTTGTTAGGTGAAACCCTTATAAATTCCTATAACTAACATTGTAAAATTCCACCTTTTAGCTATTATGAACCACATAGTGCATTGATAAATAATAAATAACCATGGCCTTGGCCACTGCTATAAATTACACGGGACCAAAGCTTCAAACCATAAACTAAAAAAAAAAGAGTGCTGCAAAGAAGAGAAAGGATGAAGAAAGCTACTAAGATGGTGATGATCCTCACCATAGTTATGGTGGTCTTAGCCATGGACGTTGAAGGAGGAAGAAGACTCAAGGAAAAAGTTAACTACCCAACCAACTACTTTGCAGGATTTGGAGGGACTGGTGCAGTGATCCCAACCCCTTTTGGTCCAACGATTGCATTTGGACCATCTGTGTTTTGTTCATCTCCTGGTGTTGGTTGTGTCAGGGTCCAACCCACTCTTCCCGGCGGTGTTGTTGGCTCCCCGCCGCCATGAATCGGCCGGTGGACTTGCGTTGTGTTGTTGCATTTGGGTTTGTAAGAAGGTCTTTTTTTAACGGTGGGTAATACGGTATGCTTCGGTTTGAGTGTTTTAGTGTACTATTTTATGTCCTAAGGTTTGGTGTTTTTTAGGGAGATAATTTTAATTAATAGTTTGTGTAGTGTGATTAATTATTAAATCGATAATGTTAATACAACATTTGGTTTGATAATGTAATGAAATTATGATTAGTAGAAAAAAAAATTATATGCACTTTTTTTTTTAGCTTAAATTTCTAATTATTATTATTGTTCATGCTTGTGCATCTAAACGATATGTTTCTCTTATTAGTCACAAAATATACCGGTGATTTATGAATTATTAAACCACAGACTTGATGCCAAAAAGCTTAATATTAAGCTTCCATTACTTTTATCGGTGGATAGAATTGTTAATATTTTTATATTATATTTTATTTTAATAAATCAAATTATTTATTTTTATTTATATTATTTAAAATATTTTATTTTATAGAGTATATAATTTTTAATATTTAAATATCACATACTACCTCCATTTTTCTCATATCTTTACATTTACTATTTCACCAATACCAATATAAATTCACTTTTTACCAACACCAATATAGAAATAATAATAAACAATTACTAACCATTTAAAAAATTTACTTTTTCATCAATACCAATAAAAAAATAATAATAAACAATTACAAAACTTACTATAAATGAAAATGTAAACAACTTAAAAAAACACCAAAAAATTGACATCTTGTAAAGTATTATTTTTAGTTTAGATAGCCTATTTCTTATTTTCAATAGTATTATAAATGGTCAGATAGTAAATAGAGTGTTTAGAAGAGAGTGTAAAAGAAAGTGTTCCTAGCATTCCTCATATTTTAAATCTCGACTTCATGAATGGAGAGAATTGGTTCGGATGATCGCTAATTTAATAGGTATTTTCAGTACCCAAACTTCGATTAGTTAAACCCATGAGTAGGTGTAAAACATGGTTGAATTCAAAATAAGATAATTAAAATTACAAATTTTCCTAATTTTGCTCTTAATAACGCATTTTTTATCTAATTGTATCATATTACCATGTTAAAAAGCTTACAACTATCTTCATTCTTAATTTATTGAGACTTTAGAATTTTTAATGTTCTAAAATAAGTGAAATTTTTAATAATTTTTATTGAATTAGGATAATTATATTGGGTAAAATGGAAAGAGAAGTATAAAAAATAAATAATAAAAATCTCAATTAAAAAGTAACGGATTCTTTTTTCTTTTTTGACATAGGTATACACTTACGCACCCAAAAGGGAGGGATTTCTTTCTACTTGTTGAACGAGCTTCGAACCTGCATCTATTGGGCTTCTTCTTCAATACGCTACCACCTTGCTCCCCCCCATCCCCCCAAAAGTAATGAACCCTATTTTTTAACATAGATACTCCCAGGGCCGTCCTCGAGAATTGAAGGGCCGTGTTCTATTTTTTAGTTTAGAGCCCTGAAACTAAAACTCATTTAAACTTTTAACTAAAAAATGATTATGAATGATTATAAACAAAACTTTTAAATTTCTACTTAATAAAATAGCTATAAATTTTTTTTTTCTCAAAAAATGGGGCCCTGTGCAGTTGAGCTATTTGCACACTCTCATGGACGGGATTGGATACTCCTATCTCTAGTCTATACTAGAGGGAATTGGAAAATGAATTTGAATAAGCCTTAAACATGGAACCTCAGTCCTAGAAAAGAAGTATCTTACCACTAGACTACTTTCTTGAGCTTAGTAATGGACCCTACTAATATTTTTTTTTTTTACATAGATATTCCTAAATCTATCCTGCCAGAAAAAGCTCAGCGCCTTAACCAACTGGGCTGAAGCTTGCTCCTACGGACCCTACTAATATAATTTGTAATGAATTACATAATTCATCAAAATTAAATTAAACTTCAAACTACAATTAAAAGCTTCCCACTCAGACTTTAATCAATAAAAATTATTCTTAATGGGACCAAAAAAAGCTTACAACTTAAGCACTTTAATTTTTTGAAAACTGCAGTTTCCTTCTTGAAAAACTTCATTTTTGACTTGATCGAGAAACGGAAAAATCGTAATTAAGAAGAAGAAGAAGAAAATTTCCAGGTCACTGAACAGTGAAGCGTCTCAACTCTCCTAGAGTTTCACGCCTCCACACACAAATTTCACTCCATCCCAAAATTCTGTTTGGTTCCTGAGAAAACTACGCGTTGAAACAAAGCTTTATCGTATTTGCAGTATTAGATAGTCGCATTTTGATTTTCGCTTGCAAAACCCAGTTTCCATTTTTGTTCCGCTAACAGATCTGTTCTAATTTGGTGTTCCAACCCTCACTGCATTCATTCTGATTAGCTCGTTCTTCAGGTAACTATTCTCGTTTTAATTCTATATACCGATCATTTTCTATTGGTATGTGGTAGATTATTGTTGGATTTATTGGTTTTCACTTAGTTTTAAGCAACTATTTCATGATCCGGTAAGTTTAAAGGTTAAATTATTAATATAGGCCTAAGGTATTGATCAACCGATAGTTATTAGCAAATTTTACAATGGAGTAGAAATGAATTATATGCTGTTCTTTTGAATTCGGAAGTTGGAAAGTTGGAGTTCTTGTTTTTGTTCTTATGATGAGTTAAAATGCTTCTCTAATCATACTAAGTAATTTCAATCTGTGTCTCCAAAAGAGCTGGAATGGATGATAGTTGTGCTGTCTGTGCTGAGACACTCGAGTGGGTTGCATATGGACCATGTGCTCATCGGGAGGTCTGCTCGACCTGCTTTGTCCGTCTTCGTTTCATCTGCAATGATCGAAGTTGTTGTATTTGCAAATCTGAGTGTAATTTCATCTTTGTCACCAAGGTTAGGTATTTTAATTCAAACTGCAGTTTGACATTTCATGTACTTTTACTTTTATTTCAGTTAATTATGTCACTTGTTTTGGGATGATAATAATTGGTTCTTCGTTTCCTTTTCAAGGCTCTTGGAGATTATACGAGGATGATAAATGACTTCTCTTCTCTTCCAGCCAATGCAATTGAAGGTCAAGTTGGGCAGTATTGGTTTCATGAAGGTGCACAAGCGTATTTTGATGATTTTGATCATTACAAGATGATAAAGGCTATGTGTAGGTTATCATGCATTGTTTGTGACAAAAAGAATGAACAAAGAAATGGAGGATCCAAAAGGACAGGGGATTTTAATAACATTGAGCAGCTGAAGAGTCATTTGTTCCATCAGCATAGACTTTTTATGTGCAGTCTGTGTTTGGAAGGCAGGAAGGTAATTTTCATACAGCAATTTCCTTTTGCATGCATTTCCTTGGAGAGGTGCGAAGTAGAATGACACAATATATTTGTTTGGAAACAGCATTTTCTAGTGTTTTCTTTTCAGTAACTAGGTGACAAAATTAATTATTTGTTCAATAAAACTGGAATTTGATTCCAAAACTTAAAGTTGCTTGATCTCTCATGCTATATGCAAATTCCTCGAATGTAGTTATGTTTTTTTTTTTCCACAAAAAAAAAAAATCCCTGTTTCTCTGCCTTTTCATCTTAGAGGCATCAAAATGCATAATTGCATTCTTTGACTTCAACCAAGATTTTGAACCAGGTATTTATAAGCGAGCAAAAATTGTACAATAGAGCACAACTAAATCAACATGTGAAAAGTGGTGACTCAGCAGTTGATGGCAGTGAAAGTGAAAGAGGTGGATTCATGGGCCATCCTATATGTGAATTCTGCCTTAAGCCATTCTACGGGGATAATGAGCTTTATTTGCATATGTCTACAGAGCATTTTACTTGCCACATATGCCAAAGGTGATCCCTTGCCTTAATGCCTTTTCAGAAATTTAAATTTGCATTTTCCTGTTTTATCAAATGCATGCATTCTCTTAATTTCCTCAATACAGGCAACATCCAGGACAATACGAGTACTATAATGATTACAATGACTTGGAGGTTAGTTATGTTTAGGTATAGCAGTGGCTAAATTATGAGATTGTCACTGTATACTGTTCTTGTTTAATTGACATAAGCTTGTTACTCAGTCCCATTTTCGTCAAGGACATTTCTTATGCGAGGATGAAGACTGCCTAGCAAAAAAGTTCATAGTGTTTGCAGCTGAATCTGAAATGAAGGTGTTTCTCTGAACTCTTTTATACGATTGGGCATTTTCTTTTACAAAACATATTCTGATTTTACTCCTGGAATGCGCAATATAATGTTGCCTTTTTTTTTTTTAATACTTTTATTATCCATAGAGGCACAATGCCATGGAGCATGGAGGGCGCATGTCTCGCTCCAAACGCAAGGCTGCACTGCAGGTAGGTAGATTATTCTAGATCAAGCCTACATTGTATCATTATTTTACCTATGGATACTCTGCCTGTATCTAGGCACCGACTAGCCTTTTCTTTCAACAATCAGATCCCAACAAGCTTCCAATATCAACAAAGTGCTGAACAAGCTCAACTTCATAGAGGCAGACATAATTATCGAAACTCACCAAACATTCAACTTTCCATGGCCCTTCTGGATAGTCTTGAGAGATCTAATGCTGTTGGGTTTCATGAAAATTCCTTCAATGCCCTAGCAGAGCTGAATCATGGTAGAACCGGTGATATTGAGTCAGTGGCTAAACCATTAGCTGCTATGGATTCTGATCCAGCTTCAAGTTCTCAGGCTTCAAGTACAACCCCTTTGAGCAACCTGCTGCAAGAATCATCATTTCCACCACTTCCTATGGCTCCAAGTAGCAGTATACATAGACTGAGAAATGTTAATGGGCACACAATGGCTGCTCGATTGCGTAACCAGAACATTGTTAAAGTTCTTAATGCTTCAAGGGCTGCAAGTTGTCATTCTATGTCATCAGCCAGCCTTTCTAAACAATCAAGCCCTGCATTGAAATCTGGGCATTCATCATCATCTAATTCTGCGTGTTCTTCGCAGAGTAAGCCAACAACGAAAGAATATTTGCAATCAAGTCATGTAAGCTCTATCCAGTCTGGCCTATCAGCAGCAAATGACTTGGTCTTGTTCTCTAATTCTGCAAGTTCGTCAAGGACTAAAAACAATGTCACTCACCCTTCTTCAGCTCCGAACCTTGCAGAAATAGAAGCTCCCAATAATTCGATTTCTAGTTCCCAAGTTGACAAAGTTCATGATGTTCGATCTGCTAATAAGATTATGGTGGAAAAAGTTCGTTCTGCATTAGATTTCAATGATGACAAATTTGCTGCTTTTAAAATATTATCCTCAGAGTATCAAAAAGATTTAATTGAAACGGGGGAATATCTTGCTTACGTGCATCAGTTTGGCTTGGTGCATCTGATTCTTGAACTAGCTATGCTTTGTCCCAACCCTCAGAAACAAAGAGAGCTTATTGAAATTCATAAGTACAATACAAGGAGCAATGGTTCAAGTACTGAAAGTCACAATGCTCGGTCCAAAAGCAAGAAAAGTTCGAAGAAAGGTAAAGAGATCTTGGAAGACAATAAAGTGAGTTGCGGCCATGAAAATTCTCTCCCGAAAAGTCTTGATAACAAGATGATGAACTTGCAGTTAAATCATAAACCTCGTCTGGAAGAGTCAAAGGTTGTGTGTCGGTCTGCAAAAGGAAAATCAAAGATTTTGCTTGACGAAGAAGCTAACCTAAATTCTCTTATGGAGCTAAAAAGTGAAAATGATATCCAACCAACAAGTGGTTGCCTAAAGAAGAGCTTGGGACCTGGAGGTGGAGGGAACAAGCCTAGGAAAAAAAAGTCAAAGTTCCTTAAAAACCGCCTTGGCGACACTTTAGCAGCTTCATTTCCGGATGAAGATAATGGCAATTCTGACGAGAAGGAAGAACAGACAGGTTGGAAGAACAACTCACCTGAAACATCGCCAACGCGCGGAGTTTGGCAAAACGGGGGTGGCCGGAGACTTGTGATTATGACTCGGAGAGACCGGAAAAAGTGAGAATGTACATTGCAGGGGCCACTCCATGGTCCATACAAGTGCTAATTTTGTACGTACAACAAAACCTGATGTTAAATTAAACTTGATTATAGTATTATGTCACAAGAAATTTTGTGAAACATTGGAGTCCAGTCCATGAAGGACCCTACCAGTTCACAATAATTCTTGTTTCACATGGCAAAATAGAGTAACAGCACAACTTTTGACTGGTTTTGTCAAATAATAATGTCTCTCTTTAGACATTATTGGTTTGAATTTAACCCATAGATAGTTCACATGACAATTGACATGAAGATAGATAGGACTGTGGGTGTCTTGGTTTGGCCAACAGCTGGGTCATGGTTGGTTCCGTTTTGGTTTTATTTGTTTAGCCAACTTTCTGTTTGCCAACTTTCAATATAACATTAATAATTTTCTTCCTCACGTATTATTATTACCACTTCATTTCAATGAAATAAACAAATTTCCCATTTGGGTGTAAAAGATTTTTTTTTATTTTTTTTTGGGTGGAAATACAACTTTACCCTTGGAAAAGTGATGCGAGGGCTTTTGCACACAAAGCTGTGTCTGGTTGGCGTATACCATTATAGGTGTAGTGTGTGTCTCTAGATGCAATATCTCGTGGAATTAGAGGTGTGAATAAGAGAAGTGATACATGTATCGCGTGGAATTAGAGGGGTGAATAAGAGAAGTGATACTAGATCCATATCGCGTGGAATTAGAGGGGTGAACAAGATAAGTGATATTTGGGTGCAAAATGTGAGGAGTTTTGTGGTCACTTCTCATTCTTACTTTGTTCAACAGAAAGCTTATGCATTATTTTTAGCTGTGAAGTGTTTGATAGTGGTGCAAACACTTTAAAAGAGTTAAGTTTGGAATTGTAAGACATTTTAGCATGTTAAAAGTGCGCATTGCCTTTAATAAGCACCCAACCAAACCATAGTAAAAAAATAGTGTGTATCGTATGTTTTGAGTCAGAATGTAAAATGGCTACATAAGAGAGATGAAAATTTCATCAGTCTTCCTCCAAATATGTAACTAAATTGATGAGACAAAGATGAACTTGGCTGCATCTTCTTTGCAAATGCGAAAGGCCGATCGATCGACCGCTAGTTGAAGCAACACAAATTATTGAACCTCAGCCTGAATAATTTTAGGACTAGAAATATGCTTTCTCTTGTTCTTGCCATTGTTTCACTTTTACAATCTTCAATATTCATTGTGTCTCCATCTATGTCATCATCACTTCGTCCATTACTTTTTTCCATCTGCCCCTTTGATTTTTTTTTTCCCAATTCAACAAGTAGACCAAAATGTTTGAACTTTTGGTTCTAAAATTAAGTTAACCTAATTAAACTTTTTAAGTCTTACAAAGTAGTGGATATTTTTTAAAATTTTGAGTGCATAATATTTCAATTTGGCGTTTAATGAAATGCTCCAATTCATTTTGATCTCTAATTTTCATATTTTCATCCATCAATTTTCAACCCAAAAACAACACCAATTGACATTTTTCCTCTTAATGACAATATTTGTTGGATCCACCACCATTTGTTGGTCCCCCATGGGGAAAATATCCATCCCTTAATTTTTGCAAATACTAACTTGTTTATTTTATTAAAATGGAGCGAGTATTACACTAACTTCATTAATAGTTAAAGAAAAAAAAAGCTAATTGTTAAGGTAAAAAATATTATTATTGTGTTTGACTAGAACCGTTATTTTCTTACATAAAAAGATACAATTGAGACACTTATTTATATAATATATATTAAAATTATGTTGAATTTATCATACTCCATGCTGGTAATAAATGATAATTCTTTATTATATAAAAAAGACAGTCCGGTACAAAAAATTATCGGTATTTATGTAGAGTCTGGAGAATCGTAATCTTTTTGTTCACGATGATCTTTTGGTCTCAGAGCAACAACTTCATCATTGTATCAATAGTTTCATTCATAAATGAGAATTCTTTATTCTATATAGCATTTAATAATTGATGTGATGAAATCTACAAGATCTTGTGCTAATTTTTTTTTTTTTTTTCAATTGAATACGATATACGTTTCTTATTTTTTTTTTTAACAAATATACGTTTCTTATTTTGTGGGTTAAATGAGATTTGATTTGTATTAGCATGTGCTGCCTCCACGCGTTTTTGGCTTGGGAAAGAAAAAACAATAAAATGTGCCTATATAACTATACACATGACTGATGCTACACCTCTTCCTATGAGTGTCTGCGGTAGTGCCGTGTTCGCAATATATTTTATTCATTAATTATACATATCATTCTCAATCCTTGATGCAAAATTAGATTTTTTGGCATGGTTTTCTTTTATTTTTCAGCAGGTTTTATTCTACCTCTGTTTTCATAACATGTTTATATTTTCGTTTTTGAGTGTTTTTTTGAGTTGTTTACATTTTCATTTACAGTAAATTTTGTAATTTTTTTTTATTGGTATTGGTGAAAAAGTAAATTTTTTAAAGGGTTAGTAATTATTTATTATTATTTATGTATTGGTATTAGTGAAAAGTGAGTTTGTATTGGTATTGGTGAAATAGTAAATATAAAGAAATGAAAAAAATAGAGGTAGTACAATACAAGCAGTAAAATAAGTGATTCTTTAAAAGTTAAGTTAAAAGAAGAAAAGTAATTCTTTAAAATCTATAATCTAAGAGGAGAAAAACATAAGTAAAATCAATCGCTTCCTTAATTCGTTATCGACAATAGGTTTTTCATATCGTTTTTCATTAGCTTAATAATATCTTTTTGTAAAAGTTTAATTGTATTATAATTTAGTTTTTGTGATTAAATTCTTGTTTTTATTCTATAACTCTATTAGCAGAATTTATTTTGTGCTTCCATTAACTCAACATCTAGACTACTGATATAAGCAGCACCTATATTGTGCTTCCATTAATTCAACATCTAAACTCATTGTCATGTTTAGTAAATTTAGTTATTTTAGTAGTATCTTTTAATGAAGGAGAGCCTTGACCAACAGTAAAATTGCTGTCGTATGATTTTTTTTACAATAAATGCAGGGTAAGACTGCTTACATTTACATTTTTGGGTCTGTTGCCTTTTTCCGAACCTTACGTAAATACATCATTTTTTGGACCATGCGTAATTGCACTCTTTTCTGGATTCTGCGTAAACACGGGATACCTTCCTTCACCGGACTATTTTTTTAGTAGTATTTTTTAATATTTAATAGTTATTTACAAAATGATAAATACTAATCATTTGTTTTTTTTATAAAATGCTTTGAGAAATTTTTAAAAGTAATTTATGGGATGGAACTAACCAATATATTGAAAGATTCCTTAATAAAAAAAAGCTGTTGTGGAAGCGAAATGCAATAATCTATGTTTGAGATAGGAACAGCAAATCAACAAAATTAGTTTATGCATGACATTATATGGATTTTTTTTTTCTATTTCTCGAAAAGATAAATCTGTAACAAACTTCTATTAATAAAGACAAAAATTAGCAGATAATTTGTTGCAGTAAAAAAATACTATGGCTGAGCGTTACATAAGAATATA